>JAPSGF010000007.1:27763313-27812657 GCA_035772895.1 Perdix hodgsoniae
TGAAAAGCTTGAGGTTTTTTCTTTTTGTTTTTAAATAAACTGATAACGCTGACATTTTTCAAGTGTACGTTTCTGTGTTTGCACCACAGTACTAAAAAGGCGTGCTTGTGTAAGGTTTGACTTCCCTTCTCACTGCTGCTCTTTAGCATCTGCATTGCTCTTGTGGTCCCATTTGTAACAGAACATCTTGGAATTTGGTTTTGTTCCCTGTTATTATTTGTTACATTTAAATATCTGAAACATTTATTATTTTTTATGCATCTGTTGCTGACAAGGAAAGGTCCATGGCTTTCTATGTTAGCGTTCTGTAGGAACTGTTACAAATCAAGGTTAACTGCTTCACTTCCTTTTTGGTGGGGGTAGTTGTGGGGAAATGAGAGTTCCAAAACAAAATGAAGAGAGATGCACGTGTTTTACTTATTTTGCATGAAATGTAATGGAAATGGTTGGAAAACTATTCATTCTCTCCTACGTGTGCCACCTCTTCAGCAGTGCGTGAGGAGGATGTGTGTTGTCTGAAGTGATTGCAGGCTACACATTTCATTTTTCTCATGCTGCTAACTTCAAATCTAGACTTCTGAATTTTTCAACGAGTTAAACTATATAGTTTAACAGAAAAAATATTTTTTCTGTCCTCACCTCACACTTGCCATTTGAAACTATCTGCTCCTAATATGTAGTTACTTCGCCCAGAAAATATTTGTTCCAAGCAAACAAAACTTCACAGGAGTGTTTTACCATGGTAGCTTTGTGTGCCGTTCCTATTTCATGGCTGACTTACAGCATGCAACCTTTTTTTCTTCTCTTTCTTTTTCTTGCAATACAGATTTTTACCAGAATTTTGAGGAGTTTAAATCTTCCGGTGGGAAGTAATCAAGTTGTGGTTCCAAGGTTCTTAACAAACGCTTATGATGTAGGACATGCAGTAATGTGGATCACAGCCATGATGGTTAGTAACTTTTTCATGAAGTATAACAAAAACTATTAACGCAAAGCTGTACACAAGCAAGCATATGAAATAAATGTTCTGTTCAGCTCACAGCAGAAGCATTTTTTAGGCTAACTTTTGCCCAAGGATTGTTTAAAGGTTGATTGTTTCACTGACGTCTTGGAATGCAGTTCCAAGGTTTATTTCATAGCTGCTGTCTGTGGCATTCTGGAAGTGAAGAGCCAGCTATGAAGGCCACTGTGAATGCATGCCTAAGACCTGCCTACAAATTAAATCATTCATTTTTAGGGTGAACCTTGTCAGATCAGCTAGATCTTGGTAGTTAATGCTGAGTTGAGGGTTGCATGTTTCATTCTGATGCTTTGAAATATGGTTGTGGTAAATGAGTACTCTCTTTTTCTTGCACTACTGTGTGTTATCTTTTCATTTTAACTTAGCCTGCGTAATAAAATTCTGTGCTTTATTTTTCACAGGGTGGACCAAGTAAACTAGTACAGAAGCACTTGTCTGGGTTGTTCAACAGCATTGCTTCTTTTTACCATCCTTCAAATAATGGACGTTGGCTGGTGAGTTTTTGCATGTCAGAACAATAACTTTGTTATGAGCAAAGCAGAATTGTTGAATCAAATGTGTTGATTGAGGCATTATGTGCTCTAGTAGCCATCTTGTCTGTTGGTTGTATTGTATTTTGAGGATTTAATTTTCAGTTTGTCAATACTGTGATTCAAATAGCACTTTTATTCTCAAGCCAGGAGCACAGAATATCTTTTCATGTTGTCGACCTATCATTTCTAGTTTTGTTTCACCAAAATGAAAACACATTTTTAATGCGTATCTAGTCTGACAAAGCCTGACTTTTTCATGGTGTAGCTGGTTTAGTCTTCTGCTAGAATACTTAAGAGTACCCTTGTGATAGCTGGTAAAAGTACAGATTAAAGTGACAGAGTTGGTCTAAGTAGTGTCAAAAGAGCTGACTTGTTCTAGCATAGGATGTTACTTGAGTGTGATTTTGCAGAGAATGCTCTCGTGTCCAAATTAGTGGTAAGTAATCTTGGTTATTGACTGTATACTTTGTATGAGTTTCTCATAAATATAAGAAAGTCATAAGACATTGTTTGCGGGATAGTTTTTAGTATTTTGGGAACTGAAGTTTAATGATAGGAGCCTTGCATTTTAGAGCTCTTCTGAATTTTCAGTTTCGAAATACTTACTGTGTGTTGGTCAGTTAGCACCTCAGGTTCTACTGCTGCGGGGTGACTGACTAGCATTTCTCACATATTTAACAGAACAAACTGATGAAACTACTTCAGAGGCTGCCCAGCAGTGTTGTCAGAAGGCTGCATCGCGAGCGCTACAAGAAGCCAACTTGGTTAACTCCTGTGCCTGATAGTCATAAACTTACTGATCAGGATGTTACAGACTTTGTAGAATGCATTATTCAGCCTGTTCTTCTGGCTATGTTTAGTAAAACTGGAAGCCTGGAGGCTGCCCAAGCCCTGCAGAACCTTGCACTGATGCGTCCTGAGTTAGTAATTCCACCCGTACTTGAGAAGTAAGTATGAGCTGTGTCAGCCTCCCTGTTCCCTTTCTAACAGGTAAATACTCCAAAGCACTTACTAGATGACGTGCAGTCTCTTTGCTGCAGTGAATGCTTCCAGTGAGAGGAGTTGCTAAATTAAGCTTAATGAGCACTACTGAGCAGTCAGCTGAGGGGGAGGACAGGATTTTTTTCTGGGTTTATTTTTTTTAGAACATCTGGTTAATGGATTATTTGTGGGAGTGGTCCATAGTTTGTGTAATACAGGGTAGTCCCTCAGATTGTCTGCATTACTGTTATCATTTTCTGAGAGATGGGAGTGGATCAACTTAAAAGCAACTTTATAGTGTCTGTTTACCAGCAGTGTTGTGCTGCCTTGTCAGCTTTGTCTTAGAGCCAAATATGAATGGTGATACTGCATGTTTGTGTGATGCTTCTGTTTTGTGTCAGGTTGTGTGTGTTACAGATTGTTTAAAATTAGTGTCGTTGCTTTTGGCTTGGTAAGCAAATCACTGAAGTATGTGTCCGTATAAAGTAGTTGGTTTGTGTGACTACTAATGCCTTGATGCCCGAAATTCCAAAGAACTAACTCCTTCCTGTCTTCAGTGGAAGCTTGCTTTCTGGTCTCTGCCCTTGTTTCCCCATGCAGTCCTTCATACTTCACCAGCTTGTGTTGTGAAACCAGTGGAGAAATGAATTTCTCTTGAAAAGAGCAATTCCTGAGTTCCATACCATACTGACTCAACTGTTCATAAAATCTTGATTAATCTACTCTTATGTGAAAATGTTTCAAGCATAACATTTCCAATAGGGACAGCAGTGAACATCAGTATTGGGTCTGACTACTGCTTCTATTTTGAGAGCAGACTGAACGTCTGCTCTGTAGATAAAACTATCCCTGATAAGTTTGCATTGGCTGCAACTATGAATTTGTTTTGTTGAGAAGATGTAGGTTCTTCATGCTTTGAGTGACGAGGGGCAGGGGTAGCACTATGACTCCTGCTTGAACTGTAGGTTATTGACAACTGTGCAAAGTATTACACAGTTTGCTGAGAAGTACCTACTGCAAAAAAAAAAAAAAAAGAAATGCTGGTAACTTAACAGATTTTAAATTAAAAAATAAAATTAAAAATGGATTTCAATTTCTCTGTTCATAGGCAGTTGAGGCAAATTTTCATGCATGCTACACAAACCTTATACTTTCATATACACAACTTCCATCAGCTTACGTAGATGCTGCTGGCAGTAGAATGGTGAGAGTTCTGTAGTAAAGGACTGCCTTCTCATTACTAAGCCACCTGAAGGAATTCGTCCCTAAAAGCTGAAACAAGAAGAATGCAATAGCTTTGAATCTAAGAGTCCATGACGTTAATTTTCACGCTGCAACTGCTAACTAATTACCTGATCCTGAAATTTTGAAACAGTTTTTAATATAGGAATGTTTAGTCCATTGGAAAAAGATTACCAAAAGGATGTTCTGAACTGTTGATTACCTTAATCTTTTCTTGCAGAAGCTGTGTACTCTTTTTGTAAAAAAATAAAAATAAAAATATTCACTTTTATTTTCTTTGATAAAACAGTGATTTTCCTAATATGCTCTTACACCCTGTAGAACATATCCTGCACTTGAGACATTGACAGAACCTCATCAGCTCACGGCTACTTTAAGCTGTGTCATCGGAGTAGCTCGTAGTCTGGTATCTGGTGGGAAGTGGTTTCCTGAAGGTCCAACACACATGCTACCTCTACTGATGAGAGCTTTGCCTGGAGTGGATCCAAATGACTTCAGCAAGTGCATGGTGAGTGTATCAACCTTACCTTTTCTTAGAATGTACTCAGCTAACTGACTCGGTCTGAAAGCTTTGGTTACATGTGTGTGAATGCAACCACGACTGGTATTTCCATAAATTCTTAGCATTATTTTGTTCCTGGCACAGCTCTGCTTGCAAAGATGTGATAATAAAGCTTCTAATTTAAGATAATGTCTTTGGTTTCTTGGACACTGCCAAGTTGAATCTTTAGCACCAGACTGTGATAAGCATTGTTCTAATTTTCTGGGCAGCTCTAAAAATAGATGTTCCAAATTTGGTAGCAAATAGAGAAAACCTCTTATTTATTGCTAGGTTTCATTAAGTTAGGTCCCAGAAGCCCATGTTGTGAGGGCTTCATTTTCCTTGACTATTCAAAAAATTATAACATCAGCCTTTTTAACTTCAAAATCCAACAGAAAAGCATTATTTTACCAGAAAATAGTTTTCTTAGTGTAGTTACAACTTCAGTTAGTTTTTAACCTAAAATCAGAAATAATTGGGTGATGTTTTGGACTGAAAGAATTGACCTGTAAAATTCTTTTTAATGTAATGATTTGTTTTAGCTGCCATACTTTAATTGGGAAAGCTTTTTAATGTGTAGAATACAGCATTTATTAAAGAGCTGTTTGCAACTCTCAACAGATTACATTCCAGTTTATTGCAACATTTTCTACTTTGGTGCCTTTAGTAGATTGTTCGTCTGTGTTGCAAGAAAGGGATGATCTTTCAGAGGTAAGAGCACTGTGCAGTTGTAAAAATGAAATCATAACTTCAGAATAATTTCTAGTAATCTGTGTTCAGAAGTGTAATGTGTTTGCAGTCTCTTTGTATGGGTATAAGCTGCATTAAACAAAAAATGTTACGCACAAACTTATTTTTGTTGCATTTGCTTCTAGTGAGTGTGGTGGAGCTGCTATCAGTGTTGTTTTAAGATACACACTTAACCATTTCTAGTTCAAAAATAGTCCAGCTTAGAACAGTTTGAAGAGAAGCTAGTTGGTTGTCAGGGGGAATCAGGGAGGAATTGGTCAGGAAGGAATTTGTTACTGAAAACTTAAGTGTAAAAGAAAGAATGGGATGTTTCTTCTGTCTGTATTTGTTTTTCAGTGAACTGATACTCTTGTGACTTTAAGGGCTGTTTCCCTACTATGGAAAACTATTGCAAAATACTTGTACCTCTTTGAAGTGTTCCTGTATTTAGGTTTCTCTTTTCTGATTAGGATGCTTTGCTATCTCTTCAGATCCTTCTTAATCTCTTCTGTTGAAGAGATAATATCATTAGACAGTGAGCACCATCTCCCTTTTCTGTTTTAACTTTGCTGCCTCTTCTTTTTTAGGCTTGGTCTCCCTGCCTGTTTTCCAGGAGTGTTTTTAATACTTTGTCCTTTTTCTTCTGCACATAACAAAAAAATACAGGAGGGAGTAGGAAATAATTTTTCTATTTCTCTGATTTTTCACTAGATTTTTGATTCTACTTCTGATAGAAATAACTTGTGTCCAGCATATTCTGAATGTGGCAGCACTTGTATCCACTATCATAGTTGGAACTGCCACGTAGAATATTTTGTCTACTGTCAAGGAGACTTCATGTAGCACTGAGAGCAGCTAATAGCTACAGATTTTGAATGGCCGGAGTGCTACTGGAATGTTAATTTCCTTGCCCTAAGGCTGCAGCACTCCGGAGCTGGCAGTGGAGTTTGTATGGTGAATGTGTAATGCAGATATGTCAGCAAAGCCAAGACCGCTGCCACAATTGGCACTCACTGACATGCTGCTAGAAAGGAAGATCAGTAGTAAAGGCTAAAGGTTAGGTATCCATAGAGATGAACCCCATTTCACCTTGAGAGGCTATCTGGCTAAGTATCAAGGCCAGAACGCTTGATTGAGCAGTGCAAAGTATCTGTAGTAATTGTTTTCGTGTGACGTACTCAAAACTATCCAAACTCTGTTTGGTGGGAAGTGCACTCTGTATCGTGTAAAATTTGAATGTGCTTTTGAAGCAGTTGATAGAAGAGGGTATCTTTATATTATGTTTTCCTAAGAAAAGCCAAACTTCTGTGTTCCTTTTGCATTGGAAAATTGTAGGTGGAAAGAGAGTTGTGCTCTGCAACAGCAGAATTTGAAGATTTTGTACTACAGTTTATGGATAGGTAAGTAAGCTAAAGATAGCTGAAAGCTTGGCATGAAGAACTTAATACAAATTCCCACTTCCAATTAACTAAAATTGTACTTACTGTACTTACTGCATTTCTTTAGGTGTTTTGGACTTATAGAGAGCAGCACGCTGGAACAGACCCGAGAAGAGACTGAAACAGAGAAAATGACTCATCTAGAGAGTCTAGTTGAATTAGGTCTGTCTTCTACCTTCAGTACAATCCTTACTCAGTGTTCGAAAGATATATTTAAGGTACGTAAAACGTGGCACATTGTGTAGAACTTTGAGTCTTAATTTTCTGTTGTGAATTGCTGATGAGTTCAGATTCTTCCTGTGTTACCCTGTTATGAACTTATGCCTTCTAACCAAGGAAGGGGCTAGGAGAATTTAGGACTTTGTGTGAATTTGCTTTGTGATTTTTTTTATATGCATCAGTTCTGAGCATCAGGAGGTGCTCTTTTTGTAGCCAATAATAATTGCTAGGGTTCTTTCTTACAGCATTATCACTTTGTTGTTTTAGGGATTTCCAAGTCTTTGGATATTCCTATTTTCCTCTTTTCTCCTATCTCCCTTGTCTTCCACGGAGCAAAAGAAGCAGTTCAGGGAGCCATGTGGCCAATAAGATCAGAAAAACTATCAGTATTAAAATCTCAGGGCTGGTGTGGGGAATCCATATTGTTACACAAGTGGATTCTTGCCTTGTTGTTTGAGGGGTAACACATTTTATTCTGTTTATATTTTGTAAATATTTTGAGGTGCTGATTGCACATCTTGAGTCATTGCTTTGGACACATAGGTATCATTTTGGTTGGAATCTTGTGAATGCATATTCTTTTTTTTTCCTTACTGTGTGTGATTATATTCTAGTAATGAACAACCTACGTGTATGCTAACTACTAAAATAGTCAATTCCCTATTATTTTGTTAAATAAGGCATGTCTTGGCTTTATTTCACTTTTGCATGTGAAATAAGTTTTCATGTAGGCAGACTGTGTCTTGTCCAGGGGAAGCTGCTTTTTTGTATAATTTCTCAAAAGCATCCCCAAGCTTTCATCAGTCAGCTCAGTGTATCTCACCTCCTTTTTTCTCAAGGTGAACGTTTTAGATGTCTTTACATCTGAAAGCTGAAGGTCCCTTTGTGTCATCAATTACAGCACTCTGTGTGGTTTTAAACTTGGAGAGGGTCCAGGGGAAAGGATACAAACCTTCCTGTAACTGAATGGACTTCAGTGACAGTGGATCATGTCATGTTATTTTTCATGAATACAGTAAATACAGAGGTGGGAAAAGCCATGAAAGTCTGCAAACAAGGCAGTAAGCATGCAGATAGGCATAGGTGCACATAAACTGAGTGAAATGTACTGACACCATTTAAGATTTTTCTTTTCCTGAGCAGTTAATTCACGCATAGCTTTCTGTCCTTTCTATTCTCTAGTGTAATTAAATTGAGTGGTTAAGTTTTATTCATCTTCAGGCATTGTACAGAACTGATCTGTCTTCTCTGTTCTGATTTCTAATGTGAACCATATCTGCTATCATATATTTAAAATAAATAATATTATATGCAGATGTTGCCTTCTATGTAAGACCAAATATTTGTTTTGTTTTTTTTAGAGAAGCACATGAAAAGCTAACCTCTGTCCTTTTCTATTAATTTTAGGTTGCCTTGGAGAAGGTTTTCAACTTTGCCATTTCAAATATATTTGAGACAAGAGTTGCTGGTCGTATGGTTGCAGATATGTGTCGAGCTGCAGTAAAAGTGAGAGAGGATGCTCTTATTTCACTCGTATTTCACTTATTTCTAGTTTTAGTTTAAAAAAAAAAAAAAAAGGAAAACCAAGAAGTCCATACTACTTTCTTATATAAAATCTTTTATATCGTAAAAATACAGGAGGCTCTTAATGTCTTAAAATTACAAGGTTGTATTTAGCAGTATTTTAATTGCTTTTATGTTAAATTTAATATTGGTTTTAATGAGTGTTTTAAAATCACAGAATCATAGAATTGGTGTTGGAAGGGACCTCAAGGGTCATCAAATTCCAGCCACCCTCCAGATCTGGTAGTATACCAGCCTGCCTGTGAAGTCATATGGACTCTATATTGAATTGTTGTTAATTTGAGAATAGCCTGTGTTTCTTAGTAATATTATTAGAAGGTTTATATCAGTGTCAACATTGAATTTGTGTTGCATCTTTTTAAAAAACTATTTATAATGGCTATTCATAATGCTGTTCCCAGTGCCGTCCAGAGGAATCCCTGAAACTGTTTGTACCACATTGCTGCAATGTTATAACTCACCTCACAGTCAGTAAGTTTTTAATATTTTTAATATTACGCTTGTTTTGTTTTGGATTGACTTTCGTTAAGCATGAAAATAATATTTAGAATTTCCATGTCTATTCGTCATTTCATCTCAGTAATGGAAAATTATTTCTGTTCACTGTTTCTTAGGGAAAAAAAAAGTGCTTGTGTAATTTCTTGGCAGAAATCTCTGCAGTGGAAAGAGCACATGTATTTATTTAATGTTTGGAGATACTTCGAATTGTTAAGTGATTTCCTCAAAGTATTCAAGATTTTAACTGAAGTAAATTTCAGTTGGATGGGGGTGAAATATTAGTTGGAAGTTAGCCATAGAGGGCTTGTGAGTAAATTTTTGGAGCACAGGCATCTGTTCTATAATTTCACTGGCTTGCAAAGCCTGTCTGCAGTGTGGTTACAGCAGTGGTGTTCATTTGTTCCTCTAGATGATGATGTGTTACGTGATGAAGAACTAGATAAGGAGCTACTTTGGAATCTTCAGCTTTTGTCAGAGGTATTGTAAATACTCTCACTGAGCATGTATGCCACTGAATCTTATTTGATGCCTCTGAAAGAGCAACAGAATTGAATACTGCTGTTAAACTAAATGTTTTATGAATGACATTGCATAGCTTTCTTCTCTAACTTTAAATGGGGTCTAGATAGATGTCAGTTGAAGGAAGTAACCTTGGGGGCTGTACATGGAATAATATTAAAGCAGTTATTACAAACAATTACCAAGGAGTAGAGAAAGAAGAGGGTTCAATTTAGGGAAAAGTGTATTGTGGTAAAGTTAAATGTCTTGAAGTGCATCTCAATATGTATAAACAATGCTAGAAAACTTTGAACAAGATCAAGAGAGAAGTATTTTCACAGCTCTTGTATGTTACTTTTTCAACAGTAGAAGTGGTAGTTTGTGTGCTAGTTGTGTGTTAAATCCAGATTTCGTGTGATACGCTGAATGAAACGTGGTGCAGTTGAATGGTGTAATCATCTCTTTAGTCTCCAGAATATCAGCTGCTATATTTACTTTTCAAATGTTTGTCTTTCCTGTTAGATCACTCGAGTGGATGGAAAGAAGTTGCTGCCATACAGGGAGCAGCTTGGGAAGATTCTGCAGCGAACCCTACATTTAACCTGTAAGCAGGGTTACATTCTGTCTTGTAACCTACTGCATCATCTTCTTCGTTCTGCTACACTTATCTACCCCACAGAGTACTGCAGTGTGCCAGGTGGCTTTGACAAGCCTCTTTCTGAATACTTTCCTATCAAGGCAAGGATTTTCATTTACTTAGGATTAGAGGATTTGACTTTCTTTTAAAAAACAATCATACACAATATTATTTGTTTTAATGTGGAGATTTCTGAACATAGGTAGCAGCAATGGAAAGTGTAATTGAAAGATGCTTTAAGCTTTTAAATATGTAGAGCAAATATCAAGTTTCTTAAAACTATATTGGTAGCAAAAAATGAATACTGACTTGTTTTGAATAATTATATAGCATGATGTGTTTTATGATGTGTGTGTTTTACAATGATTGCATGACTACAGTAAGGTAAAGCAAAAGTTGTCTGCTCATGTTTCTTAATCTTGTAATTATATGATGCATTCAGTTGAGACCTAGCTATCTTGAAATGCAGTGTTAAGGTTGCAAGAGAATTTTGCTGTTGACTTTAATATCCATTCAGGGAAAGCATTAATGCACTGGAACAAACTTAATCTTTCACCTGTAGGTGAAAAGGCTATATAGCCTTTCCTTAATCCTTTTCACATAAATGTTATCTTCAGATACAACAAGTAATGTTGGGGACATGCAAAAAAAAAAAAAAGTACATCACTGCAAAACTGTTGCCAAAAAAGGAGATACAGTATTTTTTAGGAATTTGCAATAATGTTTTTGTTTTTGAATCTGGCCAAAGAAACAAAGTTATACTTCCTTTACAGTCCTTTACAGTCCTTTGCCTTTTAGTCCTTCCAGGTATGCGTTATGTTCCAGGTGGATGCAGACAGTACATTAGATTTGGGATTACTATGTTGTTTTTTCCTGAAGTTCTCTGAATGACTGTTTTATAACAGTAGCCAGTTCTTATATTTTGCAGTAATGTTAAGTGGTTTTTTAAAGGTTTGGGTTGTTTTGTTTTGTTTTTTTAAGATTTGTATCATTGTTTAGTTAATATGAGATGTCTTTATTTAATACAGGACTGGGGTAAACCAGGTGACCTGTGGAACTTGGAAATCCAGTGGCATGTTCCTTCATCTGAGGAAATAAACTTTGCTTTTTATTTGTTGGACACTTTTCTTCAGCCTGAGCTCACCAAACTAGAGCACTATGCAACTGGAAAACTAGAAATGTCCAGGTCAGTGGTAATGCATAATACAGAGGAAATGCCATTATCTACTCATGTCTTCAAGTGGTTACTGCCAGCTGTACTAGCACTACAGAAGGAGCAAAATGCAGTAATGTTACAATGTCTTAGGATATTCCTGGTATCTTTCCAAGTTTTTTAACTTTTCAAAGTGCATAAAGTTGGAAGTGCAGTTTGTGAAACTGTTAACAGATGATACAAGATTATTTTGAACAGGAAAACTTTTTGAAAAAACCTGGGGACACTTTATATTGTTGTAGAAGAGTGGATGTTTTTGGTATATACCCTAAATTATGACTCTTAAATTTTAGTCAGCAAGAAAGTTTTTCCTTTACACTCTTTATTGTTACTTTGGTATAACCATTTGTCTTTCCTGAGGTATGAAATGGGGTGCAGAATTTGGCTTGCAGATCTTTTCAGTGCTCCCTTTACTACAATTGAAAGGATTGAGTGCATAGAGTGCTCCTGCAAAAAGTGGCAGTGTGGTAACTGAGGAGGTAATGGGTGTCAGTGGCATGAACAAAGGCAAGTGGAGGCAAGGTTACTATTAGCCAGTCTTGTTAAATTTTGTTAGTATGAAACCATGGCTTTGAAGGATAGTTTCCTAACCACAAGACAGTCATGAGTTTATTATGTGCTAAAGCATTTACAAGTATCAAATAGCTGAAGCTTTTTACAATCCTCTCAATAAATCTTTTTCTTGTATTAAATCTTCCTAGCCTTGATATAATTAAATGTGGGTATTTATACTTGAACAGGTGTTCACAGTTCAACATCCTATCTCATATGGAACAGTGCTGCCCTACATGTAGCAGGTGTATCATGCTCCTAAATATATTTCTGTCTTACCAAGGTCCCACACTGCTTTATTCCTGAAAAAGGCAATATGTGCTTGACAAATCAGTGCCACCAAACTGCAATTGTAATTTATACTAAAGGAAGAAAGTATATGTCTCCTATATAGGTCTTCAGCTTATTTGCATATGTTGTTGTTTTGTTTTGCTTTCTTCTGTTTCTGTTTGGCACCTTGTATGTAAAGCAGTTAGTTTATAACAGAATTGGGCTTTGAATTGGTCAGGGCTCCACTCTGCTGCCTGACAGAAATAAACGATGATGATCAGGACTATTTAGCCAAGTGCTTGAATTGCAGATTAAATTGGAATACAAGATAGCATAGCTGCAGGAATAGAGAAGGCTTTAAGTAGCTGAGGATGTAATGAGTGTGAATAAATGAGGATGCCAGATTAAACTGCTAATGTTTTAAATGGCACTGTTTCAACAAGTAGCATTTTTGTTGATTCTTACTTAAATTTTGTATCTCACAAAGTTCTTCCAAACAATAACACTAACAAAAAACACTAACGTCAAAACAGACAGCTTTGCCCCAAAATATTGGTTGGGGTAAAGCTGTTGTGAAGTTAGTGTGTCTCATTATCCTTAAGATTCCTCTTGCAGACTTCAAAAGCTCCACATGAGTGTTGATGGTAAATAATGGAATCTGACTACAAAAAGCAAACAGTGCTTGAAAAGACTCTCTTATGGAATGTCACAAAACATGTGGTTTATCTTCTGTGTATTCTGAAGTATTTAATAAGACAGTTACAGTAATCAGTTTTTCTTTTCTTTTTTAAGAGATGACGTGCAGCAGTGTCTTGCCATAGTGCATAACTGCTTGATTGGTTCTGGGAATATTCTGCCTCCTCTGAAAGGAGAAAGGGTGGCTCACCTGTAAGTAGATTTTATTTATCTATCACAAATATCTTTAGCATATTGTGGTATTATTCCATATTTTTTCAGTTTTCTTATTGCTATTGACATCCTGCTGCTTCTGGTGACTATTTTTAAGAAGCTCCCATACCAGTATGTAAAGATGCAGAAACTTAAAATATGAGTTACAGAAGCAATGGAGTGCTTAAAACATGAAATAATGTTGAGTCTTTTCCCGTGCAGGGCTGTGCAAATGTTTTTAAAAGGTAGGTGACAGCATTGCATTGCTGATGCAGTTTTATATGAAGGAAGGTGGGCATGTATTTGTATATTCTTTCTCCTCCAAAGGGAGCCTGCCATCTCTAATAATGTTTGTATCTCCCTGAACAAACACACGTTCTGCACTTAGCTTCTTCCTGGCTGTGTTCTTATCTTAAAGTAGGAAGTAAATCCTGTTCAAATGCTCCTACCCTTGTGGAATGTAATAAGAACTCCAGCAAAGATGCTTGAGTGAATTTTCATTTGGGAAGCAACAAGAACAATGCTTATTGCTTTATAGTAGTTTGGGTTTTAAATAGACTTGTTTCATAGATTGCTGCTGAAATGTTGAATTCTTTGAGAAACTGAGTTGAAATATTAATACTGAATTTGATCTCACTGTTCATGTATTTATATATCATGTTTTGAAATATGGAGGGTGTGGCTTATGGCAGAAGTCTTTATTTGGTGATTGGAAATGTGCTTTTGAGATATTTTTGGTTTTGGCTCAAGTTTTGACCGCTAAAAGTCTAAAAGAACTTTGGCAAGATTCAGATGTGTTACTTTGTGTGCTCAGCTGCTGTGAGCTCCTTGCTAAGGTGAGAGTTCTCTTTTGGGAGTATCTAAGAGCACGTGTTAAGCTGGAGTGCTGTGCAGAGGCTGTTACCATTGGCTATATAAAAAAATCAAAGGAATCTAAGTAATCTTTTAGTTTAAGAGCCAACGCAAGGTACTCAGCCTGATTTAGGAATATCTTCTAGAATAAGGCTGCCTGAAAGGCACTGCAGTCATTGGCTGTTCTTGTACCAGTAATGTGATGCGGGACCTGTGTCAGCATCACTGCTTGGTTCAGTCTGAATCCTTAACTTGGAACTATGTCTGTGGTTTCATTCTTGGTCTGGGGTTGTTTAGGGTCATCCTTTTGTATTTTTAGGTGGGACCTGTGAACTCTTAATGTACAGGTTAAAACAAACTTATCATCTTATAAATGTTTTGAATGGAAGATTTACTTCATTCTGTTAGTTATTTGTGCTTCCTTATTGAATACATAAAATTTATACAACAGCATGCTGAAATCAATGTGTGACTAAATAAATGGAAATCTTATTTTTCTTAAATCTTATTTTTGACATGTAATAATTTATTCTACTTAATGACTGTAGAGCTTGAGAATCCTTCATTATTTCTACTCTGAACAGGCTTTCTACTTACTGATGAAAAAATAGGTCTTGCAGCCACTTATTACATTTATATCAAGGCTTTTAAAAACCATACTTAAAGCAGTGTATCTTTTCAATCAATTTATACAGGGCTCTGGATTTTCCCCACTGAAATTGAATGAATTTTGAGTGTCCTTCAGCTCTTCTTTTGTGTGGTGTGTGTGTGTATATGTGTGTATATATATGTATAATATGTATATATAATATGTGATTATTATATATAAATATATACATAAATATAAATGATGTATATATTATATATGCATATTATATACCTGTTTCCCTCAGATTTCCTATATTGTATATATAGGATATATCCTATATATATACAATATAGGAGTATATATAGATGTATATCCTATATATACAATATAGGAAATCTGAGGGAAACAGAGTGGATATGTGCACAGATAATTATTTTTTGACCTCTTAAGGTGGATTGAATACTTCAGGAGATCCCATCACACTGTTTTACAGACTTCCTATCAAATGTATGTTAGCTCCCTGTAAGTTTATTCTATATATTTGGAAGGAACAGTTATAAAGCTCAGTATCAATTAAACATCTTGAGAGGCTGACTGATCTGTCTGGGGCAAATGGTGATCATGATTCTATGAAAAGGTGTTCATTTTGAAGGTGCTTCTTACAAAATGTACATCTTAATGGATTACTGTAAGCAAGCAGGCATCACAGAATGGTGCCAAGAAGAAATGCATGCTCTTCAGGGCCTTCGTCCTTCCTCTTCCTTCCCTAGGAAATCCCTGGGATATTTGGAGGGCGGAAGACCTCTTCTTATCAAAAAGCAGTATTAAACAGGCTGCTTTCCGTGCCATGTGTCCACATTCTGCAGTAAATATTATAAGTCAGTTGTATATAGGAGGTGCTTTTGCTGGACTTGCTATTAGAATAGAGAGGGTTTCATTTTAATTATGGTTGTTTTGTGAGTTCTTGGGTTGTTTTTTGTTGAGATAGCAGTTGCGTAGAGTAGGAGCAGGCTTGAGAACATACATGAAGCACTGATTTGAAACCTAAGGATGTTTGTTGTCAGTGACTAATTCAGTTATGCAGAATGCCTGTTTTAAGTACTGAGTGGGCACAGTTGGTAGCTAACACTGCTGGTAACATTCACTGTCCTCATGTGGCAGTGTAGGAATATGTTAAATGCAAGTATTGCTTAAATAATAATAATAAAAACAAAAACAACAGCAAAAAAAAACCCCACCTTTTTAAAAAATGATCTACTGTAGGAGATTATGTCAGTGAACTCCAATGAACTGCAGCTGGTAATGTGCTGTGTAGTGTAGCATTGTTGTTTGGGCTGGCTTTAATGTAAAGCTGAAGGATGTAACTGGTGGATTTTCCTTCATCCTGGTATCTGATGATTAAGGATATCTAAAGATTCTCGCTAAGCAGAACAGATGATGAGCATCTGTTTCTTTTAACTCTCTCACCTACCTAGTGAAGGAAAGCCATCTAGGTGGGAGAGCTTGCAGCTAAGTAATTGGGACCTCAGCAGAAGTACGGTGTTAGGATGTTTCTGCTTTGTGCAGTGGGATGGTGAACTGGACGTGATGGCTCAGTACTGTGTAACCCCCATCGGTGTGCAGACTGCTCCTCTGCCCAGATGCTCTTTTCCTTTAGTGTCTGCTTTGTGGTTTGACAAATGTCTATCGCCCAAGTATTTGCAAACCCTGTTCTGGGGGTCTGTTTGCAGCCTCGTGCAGGGGACCCTGGGGAAGGCAGTGGCAGGAATGGAGAAGAAAGGAGAAGAGATGCTATTTCAATATATTTATTTATTTAAAGCTAAAATATACTGATACCTTTTGGCCTTCGTGCATAGGTATGTTTTGTTAAAGGACATCCAGTTAGTAAGAGTCAAATAAATAGCTGCTATATTACAGCTGTCTCAGCCTTACTATTGCTGGTGTTTATGAGCAACTTGCATACATTTTAATTGATTTAATTTGCTAATTAATTTAACTGACTTAGTCGTAACAGCGTGTGTGATATGAAGCAAGATGATTTAAATGAGTGAGGAATTAATTAGTGTTTTATAGCTTAAGTAATACAGAAAGCCACTTACAGAAATTTTATATTGCCCATTTGTCACAGATGCCACGGCATGGCTGGATGCTCATTTCATTACTGGTCGGTGTAATGGCCTGTGATATTGCGTAGAATTCTCATGAGGGGTTTGGTTTTGTTCTTTTGTAAAGGTGAATTTCAATTAGCAGTGTTACATAAATGAGGCAGTCCCCAGGAGGGCTGGGAGGCACTGCTGGATCGCTGTTCTGGTAGAAGCAGTGAGTGCCTTCCTGTCCTAAACCTTGGAAGAACAAATTGCAGCCACAAACACAGCAGACTCTTTTCCACTGACACTGAAGCCATTTCCTGCTGGGTGGTTGTTGCTGCTATCCTTCTTTTGAAGTTGTTTTACAGTAGGAAAATATCTATTGCAAATGCAAGACCTCTCTGGTAATGTGTGGAAGGAAGCCTAACATGTTTTCCTGCCATCATACTGTTAACCTGGGATTCTTGTGTTTGATCACAGAGGTTGTATTACAGTTTTTTTCATAGAAGGATGTTGATTAATGTTCATCTGTTACACCATTCACTTCTGGAATGAAAAGTTTTCTGTGAAAAGTTGTTTGATCCATTTCTAGAGACTTCCCAGTAGATTTTGTTGTTTGCTAACATTGAGCAACTGAGAGTCTTCAATTTCAGAATGTTATTGTTTAATATTTCTCCTTGCTGAGAAGAGCCTTTGTCTTGTATCCCTACCAGTTTGTGTTGGTTGGAAATGGATTTGCTTCTTGAATAGTTAACATACTTTCCTGTTTCTATTTTCTTCATGTAAAAAGCTTTGTTTTCTTTATTTACGTTGCTTGATAAATGCTAGCTAAATATTTCAAACCTATTGCGTATCTCCATGTATGTACGTTGGCTCGAGCCTTCTTGAGTCCCCTGCCAGTCTAGATTCATGTTTTCATACTGATGTATTAGTTTCACTTTTTTTTAAAACCTTTTGACTGGGAGTCTCTGAACAAGAAAAGCAGTGGGTTTGGTGCTGAATACACCTGGTGGACCCAAAAGCATACACTTGGCCTGTGTGTATGTATGCTCACGTTGCTATGAAGTGTTAAGAGTGAGTGCTTTATTTAGTGAACTTGAGCTTCAATGGCTTGCATTTTGTAATGCTTCAGCATTTTCTGAGACCAAGCAGTGGGTAGTTTGTATGATTTCTCTCTCCGCCACATTTTTTTTGCCCAAATTTGTGAGCAAAATTCCCCTGCTTTCTTCTATAATTTATAGAAATAATTTACATCTTTCTGAAAACAACCACCAGAGCTTAACTAAAACAAATACGTCATGCTATTTTAAAAGGCAAAGGAAAGAAAAGAATTGAGGAGGTTGCAAGGAGCAATCCTTTGTGATAGCAGGAGGTTTGATGTAGCTGGTGAGAGGTGCAGTGAATTAACCTGTCACAGGTGTGGAAAAATGGCATGCACTTTTTTCCATGCTGGCAGAAACAGTGTGATGGCTGCCCTGCTGTGTGTTGTGTGTGTGGGCACACGTAATGCTTCTGTGCAAGTAGCCTGCTCTTTTCCCTAAGGGTCTGCTGTAGTTGACAATAATGTCAGTGTTTTTTTTCTGTTGTAATAACTGTAACGGTGTGTAAGTAGAGATTTTTCCAGGTACAAAGAATATAAGGCTTTTAGAGGTTGAAAAATCTTTCACTGATGTTTGGTTGAGTTCCTGTTCGCTTCCCGTTCTTGTTGCCTGCATATTAACCAGGTAATCCTCAGCAGCTGCCTTAGGGGTGCAAGAACAGGGTTTGTCAAGGGACTTTTTCACCACCTCTTAAAATCAGCTTGGTTAGTTAGGATGGGACAGGCTGCCCAGGGAGGTGGTGGAGTCATTGTCCCTTGAGGTTTTCAAGAAGAGGATAGATGTTGCACCGAGAGACATGGTGTCCATTTAGTGGGCATGGTAATGATGGGTTGATGGTTGGACTAGATGATCTTAGCGGTCTTTTCCAACCGTAATGATTCTGTGGTGCAGTATGTGTGCAGTATGTAAGCGGTCCCACGGAGCGATGCTGAAAAGTTTTCTTTCTGAAAAGCTGTGTCTTACTGCTGAAGTCTTGCTGAGGAAGATGCCTACAGACACTTGAGTAAAATGCTCAGTGAAATGTCTGGAAGCTGTATAAACAATAGTGCATCAGTTGTTCTCAGATGAAGATGCTTATGGATTTGCACTGCAGCTAAGAAGGGAATGAATTCCTCAGAGTTCTGCTTAGTTGTGGACACTCTTTGCCTTTAAGCTTTCTTGGCAATTTGTGTTGATATGAAATGAAGCTCTGGTGTTATTTGTACATTGCATGAAGTACTGCAGCGAGAATCTTGCTATGGGTATTGACTGTGTGGTTTTGGAAAACACACAGTTTCCTTCTGTATGTCCTAGGCAAAGCCTTAAGCTTTTCTCTGACCAGTGTTTGAAATGCAGAGTATGGTGGCATGGATCTTTTTAGCTGGCCAACGAGAAAACTTTGTTGCATTTTGAATGAGGAATTTCTACCCTGCTAGCAGCCCTGCTGAAATCAGTGGTTCTGCATGTGGAACGATGTCATGGACTGTGGGAGCAGTCCCAGGCTGGGTCAGGATTGCACAGTGCTCTGTGTTGACTTGTTGCTCCTGGTCTGCTGCCACTGGCTTCTGCCTGGAGGGCAGAGAGATCCTGAAGCATTGTTTTCGCTTGGTTTTAAATGCTGGATATTTGGCTAGCTGGCAAAGAACAGCTAAAAGAAAGCTCAGATAAACTGTAGTCTCTGTAGACCAGCAGAGGGGGGAAACCTGTTAAATCACACTTGAATTTTCCTTGCTGTCTCACGGATAGAAAAGCCGTATGTGAACTTAATTCTTAGCAGGGAGAGCTGTTTAAAGATAAAAATGTATTAAAATGCTTGAGGAAAAACTTGCTGCTCTGAACTCATTTACCTACCAGCATATCCAGCGTACTGTACAAACAATTACTTAGTGTCTCTCTGCCTGAGATTGTTAATTTATCTGTTACATTTCTTATAAGAAATATTTGAGGTAGGAAGGTTCGCTTTTTCTTCCACCCCTCCTTCAAAATACCGATCCTGGGGCTGTCGCTTTCTTGTATCTTTCCCACCTTGAAAGACCTGATCTTGGAGCAGTTCCCAACAAACCTTTTTCTGAGTCAGTCGTGTAGATTCTAAGAGCAGATTTGAGACCACAGAGTCTTTGTAAAGATTTGTTTGTGGCCTAAAGGACTGAAAGTAGATTAGATATTTTGGAAATTGTATTAGTGGTCAATTTATTTCTTGAGCACCCAGGATGATGCAGATTTTGGGTGGGGGGGGGAGAAGCTTCCAGAATGGTTTGTTTTCAAGTCACCTTAGTGCTACTGGAAAACACAGTGAGAAAAAGGAAATGACTTGCCTCTTTATGCCCAAATTGTTAAGAAAAAGATGTTTCAATTTGACTTCTGTTGGTCCAGATATGTCCATTGCAAGAGCTGAGGTCTGTCTATATAATCTCTGGTTGCAAAGTTTTTCTTGAGATTTGCACCCCTCTATCAAATAAATGTAGTAATTGCAACAGTCATGTTTTTAGTTAGTTGCTTTCTTTTTTTTTTTAAGAGAAGAAATAAACCTGTTTTCTAGTTCTGACAGGTAGAATTTTTCGGTTGCCTGAAAGTCTGAAGGCTTATCTTCATATCTGGTAGGGAGTGCTCAGATGTAGAACCAGGTGTTTCTGATGTGTTATTTAGCATTTGTAATAGGAGTAGGTTCACATTGCATCACTTAGCTTTGTTTACTGTGATGGTACTGTTGATGCAATTTTTGTGAAGAATTTCTTTTTATGGGGATTACTTGCTGATGCTGTTCATTATTACAGTAGTACTTTTTACTCCTGACTTTCTTTCCAAAGCACATTGGAATAGTGTATCATTAACAGCCTGAATTTGTTCATATTAATGCAGTAGAGGAGAAAAAAAGGTAGTTCACTTTCTTTTCTTGTTTCATCTACATTCATTAGCATAATACATTCATTAGCATAATATGATGTCTGAATTTGTACTTTATGGTGGTTATATATGAAGTAAATATGGTTCAAAAATATACTTTTTAAAAAAAAAGACCAAAATCCTGGAAAAAGTATGGCTGTTCTTTTTTTCTCATAGTTATTGATTATGAACTTGAAGTAACAAGTATAATTAAAGTATAAGTAGATTGTGGGGACCAGAATCAGAAGAGCTCCATCAACTTAGCCTGTCAGGAAAGGATCTTGCTTCAGTCCTTCGCCATTCAGCAGTCAAATTCTTCTGGCCTTCCTAGCCTAAGATGGCTCACAGCCTTGCTTGTTATGATGTGTGATCATAGGTTTGACAGATACTGAGTTTCTGATAAATGAGAAATCAAGATTGTGGGTTCCAAGTACCCTTACAGTGTACTTGTCTCTGGTGCAGTCTGACACATTGGTAGGGTTTCCTAATAACTGTTAGAGAACTAAAGGACTTAGTTAACCCAAACCTTTTTGACACTACCAACATGAAATTTAGCTTGTTAAAATTAATTAAATGTCACTAAAGTTCATCTAGTCGGTGATGTCCATACTGTATAGTAATACTTGTTATGTTTTCACACAGGGTACCAAGTCTGGTATCTTTGGAAGAGACAAAACTGTACACGGGTGTTGAATATGGTAAGTAGAAACTAATTCCACTCAAACAGGCTCAAAGTGTTGTGTTGTTTTCCCATCTCTACCCACCTGTGGAAGCTGTAGATTATTCTTGAAAGCATAGTTTTAATTATTCTCTGCATTAAAGAGCTTTCTTGGGCCAACGTGGAATATTTGTGCACATTTTATCTTCAGCTATGGTAAAGACAGATATGAAACGAACACTGGAGTACTGGAGGCTTCTGTGGTTCATTCACAAAAGGAACATTGCTATTAAAATAGTTACTAGTCATTGGCATGGTGGAAGGAATCATCACATAGTTTTCCCTTCTGCCTTTCTAATACATTTGAAGACTAAGTAAACTGCTCAAAGATCAAAGGGTCAGTCACAATCTGGGCACTTAATAGTCATACTTCAGTGGTAAAGGATTGAGTCCAATTCTTTAGAGTCTGGAACATCAAAGTTGACAGAGTAGCTTTGTCCTCAGGCTTTATTGTGTTCTTTACTATCTTCCAAGTTGGAATGTTTAAATAACAGTCGGAGGCACAATAACTGTGATTGATTTGTAGTTGCTTTGACACTTCTAAAATCTGGTCAGTTAATTTACAAGCAGTGTTTGTGGCTGTTTAAGATATGTAATAGAGAATGGGCTTTAAATTAGTCATCTTTTAGATCAATTCAAGATTATCCTGGCTTAAAACTTTCCAAGGAACTTGCTCATATTATTGAGCCTGTTTTTTGATTCTGTATTTTTGTTCTTATTCAGATCAGAGCTATCTTTTCGTCTATTCATTGAAGGGGAATAAATCCCCAGTCTCTTCTTGCCTTAATCCCCTGAGATGTATCATCTGTGTTCTTTCGGTTTTCTCTTCTACCCTGCTTAGTGTGTAACTCATTAATTTTCATATGTTAAACAATCTGCCTTATTCTGTGGTTATAAATGAAACCATCTACCAAGGCAGGGGAGGAAAGTCCAATAATCTGTACTGTGTTTTCTGAGTAGTCTGCTCCGGGTTTCTGCTGATGTACTTCAGTATTGATTTTTGTTTTTATAATAAAGAATATGTTTAATTTTGTACAGATTTATCAAGAGAGAATTATCGTGAAACTATTGCAAGGGTTACAAGGAAATTGTTGCGTAAGTATAAGGATTCAACCTTTATATAAGAAGTATGGTGGGTTTCTATGTTAAGTTTAATATAAGAAACTTGTTTCCTTTACTTTGCTTGTAATACTTAAGCTTTATAGAAATTGTTTATTTTAAAGCTCTTTTCCTATATGATGATACATTTCTTTTCTCCAAATTGCAGGTTACATACTTGATAATTCAGAAGATGATACCAAGTCTTTATTTCTAATAATAAAGGTATATTTATTGTTTGTAGTACTTAAGATATGACATGCTTCTTATTTTGCAAACAAGATGACTTGACTTTGGAAGATGATTATTAATACTCATCTTGTTTTTTTTCTGCAGATAATTAGTGATGTTTTGCAGTTCCAAGGGTCTCACAAACATGAATTCGATTCCCGATGGAAAAGCTTTAACCTAGTGAAAAAATCAATGGAGAACAGGGTCAGTAATTCTTTGTAAAGCTTAAATGTGTGGGAAGAATAGTTCCTAATGCTCAGGAAGGCTTTTTCCACATTGTCTTTACAGTCCTAATGAAAATGTTCATGATTTTGAAATCTAATTTCTGTGAAAGAATATTGTTTTGCAATATGTTTGTATCTTTATTTGGAAATCTTATGCTTAGCATTTTGGAATTGTAACCCACCAGTTAGCATCCTTAGACCAGAATCTGAGTCTTGGCATGATGCTCTGCTCTCATAGTTGTTAACAGAGTAATTTGTGTGACCAGAGCTTCCTTTTGCTTACAAAGGGAACTTATTCCCAGAGTAAATGAAAATAGGTAAATGAAAACCTTTACCTGAGGGGGGAAAAAAACCCAATATATTCTCACAATTTTCTACATTAAATTAAAAGTACCAGGTGGAAATTCAGTCAGTACAGGCTGCTGTGTGAATATTGAAATCTAAACCCAGTTATGTATTTCCTTCCAGCTTCAAGGAAAGAAACAGCATATCAGAGCTTTGTTGATAGACAGAGTTATGTTGCAGCATGAGGTAATACTTCCACTTAATAGTATTACTAACCCATTTACTAGAAAAGCTGATTTGTTATATTGTCATTTAGTTAAAGTTGCAGTGATCCTGCACTATTGTTTCACTGACATTATTAAAGTCTAAAAATAATCCTTTGTGTTCTTAATATAATTTAGTTGAGAACACTAACAATGGAAGGCTGTGAATATAAAACCTCCCACCAGGAGATGATCAGAGATCTTCTTTGTTTGTCCACGAGTTCATATGGTCAGGTAAGTAACCATCTTTTGTAGTTCTGAAATACTGCATTGGTCTTTTTCTAATACTTTTTTCACTTTTCAATTTATTTTCATGGCAGTATAAAGCTTTTAATTACTTCATTTATGTTACCAATTTTGACATAGTCAGCTCTTGATCAAATTAAGGATGGGTGGAAAGTCAGCCTAAGGGCTACACATTTTTTAGCTTATTTTCTGGATTTCAAAAAGAATAATTCAACAAATAATTTCAGTTAAAAATATACTAGCTTGAGGCTTTTAGATGTGATATTTCCAATATGATTAATAACATTTGGTTCCTAAATCTGTTTTTAGGAAGTAGGCAAGCTAATTTTTAAATAATAATAATAAAATCTGAAGAAAAAAAAACACAGCAGATGTGCCAGTGGTTGCACTATCAATTCTTAGCCCTGCGGGAATATTTATTGTGGATGGATTTGAATTTATGTCTACAGGCCCTTTAGAGTTCTGCATGTAGCATCCGTTATGCTGCCTGTTTACTTTGGAAGTGATCTTAAAAAGTATAGTGACCGTTTTTGGCAGTATGAAGAACTTTTTAGCTCTTCTCAAATAAATGCTTGAAACAAGTTTGTTTAGATACAGTTGTAAGGATGAGGGGAAGCATGTTGTTTAACATCTACAACAAGTAACATGCTTGAGTGCACAAATCAATCTTGTAAATTCTGCATAGATAAAATAGCAGCACCCTTACAAAACAAATTGATGTAGTGTCTATTTTTGGTTCAGAAGATTTTCTAGTGATTTCTGTCTCCCCACAGGTCAGAAGTAAAGCTCAACAAGCATTCTTCACAGCTCTGGGAACATACAATTTTTGCTGCAGAGATATCATTCCCTTGGTTTTGGAGTTCTTGCGTCCAGATCGGCAAGATGTCACTCAACAGCAATTCAAAGTACTGTCTCGTTAACTTTGTTTCGTGTCTGTCTTTGAAAGTGTATTTACAGGGGAATTATTGATTTTTTTTTTACAAGCATGACTCTTACAGTTCTGTGGCACATAGCTTAAGCACAACTAATATAAACAATTATTTGGGTTAAATGTGTTGTCAGAAGAACTTTTGTTTGTTCCTAATTTCGTTGTGTGTTCAGGTATTAGAAAAGCAAATGTGAGCAGCTGTTTTTAATGGAAGTTGAGGAAGCTGTAGTCCAACGCTGTGAAACTCATTGAGCAGTTCAGTCAGCTCTAACAGTAGAAATGGATAACTCAAACTGGACAAAAAACTGATCACCAAAAAACATTGTAGTGAAAGCAAGTAACTTCTGATGTTGTCTGGAAACGGTGCTGATGCAGTGTCTGTCCAGGCATTCCCTTCCTGGCCAAGGAAGCATTGTGTTCCCTCCCTTACACTGCCCCTCCTCACTCAGAGACAAGTTTGGATTCTTGTTGTATGATCAGAGCAACAGATGTGGCTTCTTATCCTACTTTACCTGCCTGATATTAAATGTCAGACAGCGTGTGATTATATTGCTTACATAGCTTATTGTCATTTTTCCAGTTTCTTGTTTCATCCTTGCACCTCTTTCTACATCTTCTCTGCAATAAGGAAGCCAAACTTAGTTACTTTATCCCAGTTGATCCAAATCTTCCTACGTTACAGCATTTGCTGCAGTACTACAATTTGGCATTTCTGATACTGCTTCCTACCCAGTCTTAGCCTGTTCAGTATTACTGGCATGGTGAGCTAGGTACTATTCCTCCTAAGACTTCACTCAACAGTAAGGTTCCCAAGACTTTCTTCCAATTACCTGTGAAATTAGGCAATTTCTCATGAAGCTCCAATTTAATCACCTGTGAAATCCAGCCACTCTTGGTTTCACAACTCTTGTCAACTTCTCACACAACTGTTACATGCACATCATGCTCGGTGAGTAGTTTCAGGTCTGGGCTTAGTCAGCAGCCTCATAATTAGCCTGTTGCCCTGACATTTTCTACTGCAGCCAGATGTGAATATGTTTACAGAAAAACCAGGTGTGATACTTAGTCATTTAGTAATTTGTTCTATACTGTAATTCAACAGTCAGACTTCCATTTTTTGAAGTAGTTAATTGTCAGGACATATAATTTTGTTAGAACATTTCTTTAGCGCAAAAATGATCTCAAAAAATATTCAGTGTTTTGTCACTGAGGCTGTGCAATGGCATATTAATGATTTGGTAATGTGAAGATTAATTTTTGTTCCGTGTGAACGAACACATGTAGATATATGAACAGTGCTTTACATTTATTTAAAAATTGTATCTTTAATTTTATAGGGTGCCTTATATTGTCTTCTTGGAAATCACAGTGGAGTATGTTTGGCAAATCTTCATGATTGGGACTGCATTGCACAGACATGGCCAGCAATCGTTTCTTCTGGGCTTAGCCAAGCAATGTCCTTGGAAAAGCCATCCATAGTCAGACTCTTTGATGACCTAGCAGAAAAAATCCACAGGCAGTATGAAACAATCGGATTGGATTTTGCAGTAAGTGACAGATTGCTTGGAGTTGATGGCTTGGATTCTCAGTGCATCTGATTACACAAAAGTTTGAGATTCGTTTATATGATCTAAATTAGCATTCTGATGTTGATTCTGTTCTGATTTCTGTTACAGAGGAATGTAGAGCTGTATCTTTTAAATTGAAGCATTATTATTGGGAACTGTAACTTTTTGTTAAACTTCCTTATGAAAAGGAAGTTGAATTAGTTTTCCAGTGTTAATTAGTATGCTTCTTGCTGATCAGGTATATGTATTGGTGAAACAGAGTAGTCAAATTAACCTGTATGCGTAGCTGTGGCCATACTGTACAGATTTGCAGAACTGCCCTTTCCCTAATCAGTAAATGGCATGATTTATTTTTAACAGCGATTGATAATTAATATAAGTATTTAATATTTTAATGTATTAATTTATAAAAATAGTTTCTAAAGTGCGTCTTTAATTTTAAAATAGAATATGTACTTGCAAGAAAAAATTCTGCTGTGTGAACAGTTATCTTCACTACTTCAAGGACTCATCTGTGCAGACAGGAAATGATATATTCTTCCTGTGATTCTTAAGCCTTATTTCAAAGCAGAAACAAACACAAAAATTTTGCAATTGTTCCTCAGATTGAAATCCATGCATTTTTCTATCAATAGGTTCCAGAGAAGTGTGTTGAGATAGCTGTTATGCTGCAGAGATCAGGACATCCCAGTTTAGATTTCACACCACTTCGTTCAGAAGAAATACAGTTAGGGATTCAGCGGCAGAAAGAAAAGAATGCCGAGGCTCTGCGGTAAGTTAAACCTCCCTCATCCCTCGTTTGTACTGCTTAGTACTAACTGTACATCAGTAATCCAAAATCGCTGAACTAATCTCAAATAGACCAATAGGGAGTGTCCAAGAATTTGTTGTGATGAGCTTTTTCTCTTGGAGTTGCAGCCTCTCTCTTCCACACTTGGATTCTTTCCTCTTCCTTTTCCCTGTCCTGCCAATTGGTGCTGTGTTTGCTGCATTGTGTTCACTCACCTTTTGGTGAGGGACTTTTAGTCTACTTTTATGAAATTCTTTTAACAGCATCTGTTTTTTAGTCATACTGTTTTTTTTGTTCATTATTTTTTCTTCCTACGTGCCTAGAAACTATGAAAATTTGGTCAACATGCTGTTGGACTGTGTGGAGCAAAGAAATCTGTAAGTCTCCCTTCATGTGCATGAAATGTTTTATTTCTTTATGGTGGATTGGAGTTGAATACAAGAATAAATATCAATCCCATCAAAAGATGCAATTAAAATGACCAGAATTGAGTAATAGTTTTTGCCCTTTGGGTAGTTGTCCAAAAGTAGTTTGTCAGTAGAAATCTTGCATAAAGTTGGTTGTGGCTAGCTTGGAAAGTTGCTGTTTGTTTATTTGGTTTTGTTGTTGTTTTGTAAAAGTACATGCAACAACTGGGAGGCCCTTGTGAATTTGTGTGGGTTCTGTTTGTCCACACTGAAACATAACAGCCTGTGTAGAGGAATGTTACATTACTGTCTCCCAGATAAATGAGTGACTGAGTCTTGAATTTATTCTGAGATTTAGATTTATTAATACGAGTTACATCCTGGCGTTCAGCTTTGTCATTAAGGTATATATTTTTGTTGCTGTTTATTGTTGTGGGGAAAAAAAAAAGTTTGCATAATACTGATGTCCAAATAGATTTTAATTGGTGGCATCATATTAAAAAATAAAAATAAAACCTTTAAAAGAATGACCTTTTGGGTCAGTATTCTACATTAGTGGTGCCATTTTAATCCTGGCATTTTAACTGTGTGTAATTTTAGTTGCACTTGTTCCCAGAGCTATTGAAGATGTCCCTAGCTGTCAGTGGAGCTCACTGACTATAGCAGTGACATACATTCAGACTGGTGTTAAATCATGTTCTATACATACATAACCTGCGTGATCATTTCTGTGCAAGAGCAGTGCATGCAAAACTCTGTTACATACTGTCTGCTTTGATTTTCAGTCCATGGAAGTTCGAGCACATCAGTATTGGCTTTCTGTCCCTGCTCCTGAGGGATGATAGGATACTGCCTGTCCGTGCCATAAGATTTTTTGTGCAGTGTCTCAACCATGATGCAATTGTAGTTCGTAAGGTAAGACCAACATGACTACCTCTTTGTTTTGCAGCCCAATGGGTTTTAGCACAGATGTTTGCTGTTCAGCTGCAATTCAGTACAAAAACTGGGGCATGCACCCCTACCCGCCTTCCAGACATTTGTGTACTTAAAAGCTTCTAATCCAAGGGTCTTGCTGATGCTAGAGCTACTCTAAACTATGGGAAGTCTGTAAACTGAAAACATGAAACATGCCTATTTGTATTTATTTAGTTTAGGATCCTTTTATGTCTGTGAGGTTTTTTGCATCTGTAGCTTATTATTTGAAACAATTTAATCTGTTCTGTGCTTGCACCTTTCATTCTGCTTGTCTCCTTGGTGAGACTTGAAGGTGATGACCACCTCCTTGTGGCGTGGGGGGAGATGTTGGTGCTCTACAGATGCCACACTTGATTCCTGTCTGCTGAATCACTAAAACTGCAACCACTAGTGTGGTGAAGTTAGCTGCAGTGTTTGTTGGCTTTTTAGGGCAGAGAAGCTGGCTTAAACTAAGTCTGATGAGATGGTGAAACAGCCCTCCGGTGGTAAATGTATGAAATGGATGCGGTCATGCCTGGTTCTGTCTTCTAGGTGGCCATCTCAGCTGTGGCTGGTGTTCTTAAGCAGCTCAAGAGAACACACAAGAAAGTGCCCATATGCCCATATGAAATAAGTAAGTTTAATTTAAAATAAAAAATGAGATTTTAACAGGTTCTTTAGATTTTTCTGTTTAAATTAAACATGGAATCTCAAGCTTTTCATTTCTCTCTGGTTAATGTCCCATTCAAACAAAATAGGTGATACTAAACAGTAAATTTTTTTGTCTTTTTAGAAGCATTATGTATGTATTATGTTATTATGTATTAATATACTTTGTGTTGTAAATATTATGTGTATCATTGTGTACTTGTATATATTAAACTATTCGCTTACTTTTAGTGAGTTAAAACTTCAGAGATATAGTTATGGTCATTCTCCTTTCAGAAAGCCTTGGACTTTGTGAGAATGACTTGTATACCTTCTTTGTCTCAGCATTTCAAATGGAATGTTTATTTAAATTCATAAAGGAATTTCTACTGTTTCTATTGATGCTGCTTTTAATCTCGCGGAGAAAATCTTGGTACAGATTTGATGGGGAAAAAACTGACCAAAGATGCAAACTTAGATTAAATAAATTGCAGTGTTTACTGGAACTGTTGGTGAACAATTTTGATAGAACCTAAATTATTCTTGAACTAGGTGGAAACCCTAAGCCTTCTAGTATTCAGGCTGGTGACAGACTGGATAACCAGTGGCTGCACTATGACAGTCGGAGCTTACCAAAGACTAAGGAGGCGTGGGAGTCATGCTGTTTTGTGGAGAAGACACACTGGGGGTATTACACATGGCCTCAGTGAGTACTGTTAACCAGTTGCAGAAAAAACAGAGAACTTAAGTAATGTATATTAGATTTTTATTTTTTTTGTTTGAACAAAAGTAACAACAAATTATTTATCCTTTACTTAGTTTTTCTTTTTACCACCTTTGTGTTTTTCAGTTCCTACTTGGCATTCTTAGGTTTTGTGGGTACTATAAGTGCTTACTATTTATTACTATTAAACTACTTCCATCAAAATTATACACTGGTTTAAAATTAAAAATGGATATTTGAAAATAGTGTGATTTCAAAATGTGTAGCAGTCTATCACTAATAGTTGTGGATTGCTTGCTATATAGCAGTACCATTGTTGTTATAGGCTTAATTTTTTGCTGTAAATTTTCTTGCAAGTTTTACTTTCTTGAAGTCAATGAATCCTATTTTTAATATAGTGAACACAGAAAATGATGATAACTTTTACTTTGAAACGTTACCTTTCTTTTTTTAATGTCTAGGACTATGACAGTTTATGCTCCAGTTGAGCAGCAACCAAAGCTTGGACGAAGAAGAGATGAATTGACAGAGGTAAAGATTTTAGTGAATTTCATTTGTGTGGACTTTCTTCATACTACTTCTCCTTTTTACTCTTTCTTTCTATCTACTCTTCTTAAATACTGTCCACAGATCTATGTGGTTGCAGAGATGAAATTCTGTGTTTTAACCTAAGTATTTTATTTGGAAAATGCTTATATAAAACATCTGGAAGCACTTACATTACTTGATTGAAAAGATGGAGATTGAACGGTTGTAATCGTGTTGTTAACCATGTTAATCACCATAAGTGATACTTGTTCTGAAGCCTAGATCCTCAAAAAGCATTTTTAAAAGCATTTTTCTACTTAATTTTCATACCAATTGTGTTAGCATATAAGAAATTACTTTATATACATTGCATTTTCTTTATTAGTGATTGTTGTATTAACTGTGTTAATGAGAATGGCGTTGTTAACTTTCAGATCTTTATCAGATTTTGGTACAAGGTAATTAATGACTGTGGGAATTAACTTATTTGTAGGGGTTGTGCAAGTGAAAGGAAAGATGATCTGAAGTTATTAATAGGGTTAAAAATTAGGTAGCACCAAAAACATTACATAACATTCTCTTTAAAACTTAAGAGAGAAATGGATAATCCAGGCATGATTTCTGCCAGAAGTAGAAATAAAATGGAAATGGCTCTTGAAAGGATTGTGATATCACTCTGGTGATGAAACACTGCAAAGCTAATTCTCTTTTTCCTCGTTTTCAGGCAGAACAAATTATATATGATCATTTTTCTGATCCCAAGTTTGTTGAACAGTTAATAAAATTTCTGTCTTTGGAAGACAGAAAAGGAAAAGACAAATTTAATCCTCGCAGATTTTGCCTCTTCAAGGTAACTGGAGTTCCATAACTAAATTGAATTCCTTTTTGCAGATAATTATCTCAGTCTAAAAAAAAGTCACATGTCTTGTGTCTTACTGTTGGGAAATATATATGTTGCTGTGCTTGATTCCATTAACCCTTTCTTTTGAACTACTTATAGAAAGAGTAATTTGGAAGTTTGTAGGATGCAATATGTAATTATATGAGAAAAGCATTGTAATTTCACTTTCTGCTTATTCAAATCTGAAGTTCTTTATTATCATGTATTCTTATAAAGACGATAGTTTAGACTGATAATTAGTGAAAGCACTTTCACACTGTCTTTTACAGGGCCTTTTTAGAAACTTTGATGATGCCTTTTTGCCAGTTCTGCAGCCCCATTTGGAACGCCTTGTATCAGACTCCCATGAAAGCACCCAGAGATGTGTTGCTGAAATTATAGCTGGCTTGATAAGAGGTTCTAAACACTGGACATTTGAGAAGGTGCTGAAGCAGTATTTTTGAGTGGCTCTTGACAGTTAAGGGATAAGCTTGAATTATGAATTAAGGGATGAGCTTGAATTATTATGAAAACGCATGTTCAACCTATGAAATTGAGGGCTGTTGATGTGTCACTGAAGTCCAAGAAAGGGCTGGAAGAAGTTATATGTAATGGTCCATTGCAGTTCCTAGCTTGGTTAGGAGCCTATATAATGGTAGGTGATAACAAAATGCTACAGTGTAAAACAACAAAAAAGTTAGCTTTTAAATTCTTAGCAAAGCTGACATCTTTTGTAATTTTCTGATTGGAATAAGTGCTGCTTATGTTCAACTCAGACCAGTACATTTTTATTTAGCTGGACTTTGATGTCTGGTATTTCTATGCTAAGAAGTAATTCTGAGAGAATTAGTGTTTTCATTTGAAAACAAAGTGAGGAGGGAGTGCTTTTGTTGTATAAAACTGCTCTCCTACCAAAAGGAAAGTGTGCATAGTCTGATATTTTAAATAGTGTGTGCAGTCTGATTGTGTTTAAGTCACTGTGAATGGTGCTCAACAACCTGCAGTATTTCAAAACAACTTGCAAAAAATACATATATTCCTGAAATCTTAGCTCTGCTTATTCCCTTTTATAAATGTTGTAGAATAGCAACTCCTAGAAATAATCTTTTTCTATGTTTTGAGAAGATGGAAGGAATTGGGTCACACAGGTTAAGCAGCCATTAATTAGACAAATCTTGTGGTTTGCCTTCTTGCTGAGCAGGTGGAAAAACTTTGGAAGCTTCTCTGTCCATTGCTTCGAACAGCTTTATCCAACATTACAGTGGAAACATACAACGATTGGGGCACATGCATAGCAACCTCATGTGTAAGTAGTCCAGCTTTAGTTTTGTAAAGTTACATCAGGTTGATCAGGTAAATAAGAGTTTCATAATAGTGGTGCATGGATATATTTTATCAGCTACAGCTAAGAGCTGTAAATATAATATGAAAGTAACATCCATTGAAAATCTTAGAACTGCTTAGGTAATTTTCTTCCGCTCATTGCAGTTAGCTACGTGTGACATTTCTGAAAGGAAATAAAGCCTTCATTTTCTACCTCCTCAGAAGAGCTGTATGAGTATAATGGGTGACATAGAAGTGTGCTCTTATTGTGCTTATCACTGAGCAGTATTGTTCAAATTACACGTTCTTGCTTCGGAAGCGTGCAGATGTGAAAGATTACTTTCCAGTTATCTACTAACGAAGTAGCATTTCTGTGCACTGTGGTGGGCGAAGGATTGCCTGAGGAGGAGAGTGAATGGTAGGTCACAAATATCAGAAACTCTGAAATGGCCCAGCAAAGTTCAGCACAGCTTGTCACCCAAAATGCTGACAGTTAATTAGTAAAATTCCTGTGTCAAGTGTGATTATTCATGAACATAGAAAAAAAAGCAACTAATGTTTCTTCTGTTCTGTATTACTTGGTTTACCAAGCAGTTAAAAACTTATTTTTGTGTGTAGTTTCACTGTACTTTCTTCACATTGGATTTTGCTGTGGAGAAAGTATTTAACCTTGTGCTTTCTTTAAAAAAAAAAAATAAATAAAAATAAAAACCTCAAGCTGTGCAAATAAAATTTTTGTCAAAACTGAACTTGTTTACGCAGTATTTACATAAAATCCCCTAATGTGCTTCTTATTTCTGATACCTGCTTATTTTCAGGAGAGCAGAGATCCTAGGAAACTGCACTGGTTATTTGAGTTGCTGTTGGAATCTCCATTGAGTGGTGAAGGAGGATCATTTGTCGATGCATGGTAAAATTAATTGGAACTGTTTGTGGCTGAATAAAGGAAATAAAAGCATGGATGGAATGCATTGAGACTGTATTGTGGCAGCTGGACTGTAGAAGCAAAACTGTTCCTTTTTAGTTTGCTTTCCCAACACAATGGCAGTTTATTAATCAAGTTTTATGCCCTTAAATCTAGTTAATAGAATGTGAAGTTTTGGAACTGGCATAACAGCAGTATTATTCTTCCATTCTATGATGTTAACCCATCTATGCACACAGCCCACACAAAGACACTTCTGTGCTTTGACACACTCAACACTGAAAACAAGATTTTGGGGTGGCTAGAGAAGGGGAGAGACAGTTTGGTATGACTGTAAATGTCTTGTTGTGATTTCTAGCCGACTTTATGTGCTACAAGGTGGCCTTGCACAGCAGGAATGGAGAGTACCAGAGCTGCTGCACAGACTGTTAAAGTACTTGGAACCTAAACTCACCCAGGTTTACAAAAACGTCCGAGAGAGAATAGGAAGGTCAGTGTTCTCTCCTGCAGTTCAACTTATTCTTTTATCTTCATAATATTTTGGTAATTGAACATCTTAATAGCTACACTGAAGTGGTGACTGTTATCTTTGTGTGCGTGAATTCTGCTGGATCGAAATTATGTTATCGTTAACAAACTTGCTTCAGAAACTTAAGATGAATTCTCCATTTTTACTTCATATATATGGCCTGTTATTTTTATGTATGAGATTTCTAAAGCTCTTAGGAACAAGTTAACTTTGCCCAAGTGCTAGTAAGACATAATTATACAGGGAGTTCTTTAAAGAATGTATTAGTGTTTTAAGAACTACTTGCAGATCTGTTTAGGGGAAGGAAGAGTTGTAGTTCAGTGACTGTTTAGCCTTGCTTGTTTCAATTATCTGCAAAGAGGGTTTTTGGAGAACATTTGTTTTTAAATAAGATAGGAGGAAATGTGCTTTTGATGTTCAGTACTTATTAGCTTGGCAAATTTATACAAGATCACTTCTAGCTACATTCCTTGAACCACAGGCATGCTAACTGTATGTTGTTTCATTGCCTTTCTTAGTGTTTTGACCTACATATTCATGATAGATGTTTCCTTGCCAAATACTGCTGCAACTAAGTCTCCTCGTGTCCACGAATTTACTACTCGAATACTTGAAAATCTTAAACCCCTCATGGAAGCAGATGAAGAGATTCAGAATCACGTTATGGAGGAGAATGGCATTGGAGAGCAAGACGAGCGAACTCAGGGCATTAAACTCTTGAAAACAAGTGAGTTACCTCAGTAAGGTTAACAAATGGAGGTATATTAGGACACGATGATTGGGGATTGCAGGTCATACAGCTGCAATACAGAATTTCAGTTCACAGATCTGTACTGTAACAAGGCGGTAACTATGTCAGGTTTGAGGTTTAAAAGTCAACTTTAGAGGGTCAAATCTTAACTGCTAGCACAGATTCAGTGTAATATACGACAATCTCCTGTGCTACTCCAGCAAAGAACTTGGTGTATCGTTTATTGTCAGATTATTATTGTTATTTACCTTGTTCAGTGATGATTTCTCTTTTTAAAAACAGTTCTGAAGTGGTTGATGGCAAGTGCAGGACGGTCCTTCTCTACAGCTGTCACAGAGCAGCTCCAGCTTTTACCCTTATTTTTCAAGGTATCTGCTTTAATTGCTGCTGTATATTAGTCATGTTTGATGGAAAAAGTGATGCTGTGTATAAACCAAAGTTATAAGGGCATTCTTACTTATGAGGAAAACCAATAATGGCATCAGAAAACATGCATACTGATGAGACACAAATTTTCTTATGCTAATGTACACTTACAGTTGGTAAATGGAGTCTACTAAGTGGCTTTCTCTATGTAATGACTTAAAGATGAATGTCCCCTATATTTATTACTTTGCAGGTGAAAAAGTGTGTTAAATTCTTGAGTAAGTGCATGTTATTTCTGTTCTAACCTTTATCTCCTGAGTTTCTTCTTTTGTTTCATGATTGAAGAGATCTTTCTAGGTGGTAGCACCTCTAATCCTTCTATTATCTAATAAAGTTGTGTAATTTAGGGCCACATCTATGAAATAATGTATATTTGCATGCTCAAAAGCATGTTTTGCTTTAAATAAGCATCAGCCAATTATCCAGCAGTGATATAAATTACCTCAAAAAGAGGCTTATTTATGCAAAAACTGAACTTGAAATAACAAGCTTTCAATTCTTGACCTACATCTAAAATAATACATAAATTGGATTTCACACCAGAAGAATTGCTGTGAGGAACTGAAGCCTTAAAAAACACCCACTTAATCATCGGACTAACCTGACAGTTTAGATCAGTAATATGTGGTGCAATAGAACTCTACCAGATGCACTTTTTCTGAGATGAACAAAGACGTCAGTTTTACTTCCAAGAGATTACTGTTTGAAAATGTAGATCAGATTTTTTCCTAGTTTACTGTTCTCTCGTGAGGTTAAACTTTCTTTTGCTTTTTTTTCAGGTGTTTGCTGTTAGCAATGATTAATTACCAATGTTAGTTCTTCCCTCCCTCACCTTTGATCTTGTTCTACAGATTGCACCGGTGGAAAATGACAATAGCTACGATGAACTCAAAAGAGATGCAAAGATGTGTTTATCATTAATGTCTCAGGGTTTGCTGTATCCTCAGCAAGTGCCTTTGGTACTTCAGGTGCTAAAACAAGTGAGTCTGATCAAAACAACCCAAAGCTCCATGTTATCTGATGCATTTCGTGGAGGCTTTTTTGTTGTTGTTTTATTTGTTTGTTATTATAAATTGTTGTTTAAAGAATTGTATGATGTGGAAATTAAACATGAAAAAAAGATTATCTGAAAAAGTTACTTTATTTGCTTTCCCCAAATGGGTTTTAATATTTTTAGCTTTTCATATGTTGTTTGCTTTTCTTCATATTCTTGTTTTGTAATATTATTTATTTTTCCTTGTAGACTGCAAGAAGCAATTCTTGGCATGCTAGGTATACTATATTAACCTACCTCCAGACCATGGTGTTCTACAATCTCTTCATCTTTCTCAACAATGAAGAAGCAGTCAATGACATTAGATGGCTGGTTATAAAACTCCTGGAAGATGAGCAGCTTGAAGTAAGTCACATCTCTGCTCAGCTGTTTAGCTTCACATGACAAGTGGTTTCTTCACTTGGTCAAGTTTTGTGAACAAAACCTACCAGTTTTTACTTTTTGGTTTTACTAACTTACCAGTGTAAGTTAGTACAGAAGGTATTTCAAGCTTAGCATTCTTTCTGTTTGGAAAATATATACAGCTTTATAGAATTTCTGTTTTTCTTTAATTTTCTGTTTCAGAAAAACAGCTGTTTAAAGTGATTAGAATTTCAGCTGTTCATACTTTTTAAAAGGAATATTACTTTCAGTTTTGAGTACAGCTGAAACAGTGATACTCTCATCCTACTATAAATACTAGCATGGGTGTTGGCAGGAACTTAATTTTCAACAAGGTGAAATACCTTCCTGTTTGAAAATTCGATAAAACCACTGCTTATTACTCTGTAAATCTGTTTCCCTTTTAATTGTATTAGCTTATTAATGACAAACATTCATTTTATATCCCACTGACTAAAGAATTACTTCTTTACTTGCAATTAGTGGATTTTCCTTAGTTTTGGAAAAGTTGCATGTGTAACAAAGCAATCTAACATATGCTGTTACTGAGCTTATATTGTTCAGAAAGGTAATTGTTTGCAACCTTACATAGAATCATAGAATCCTACTTGTCACTCCCAGGAGTTTTTTCTTAGTTTCTTGAGCTAGTCATACTTCATTGTATACAGACAGGAGGAGATAACATCCAAAGTCTTGGCTTCGGTACGTGTGTACTATTGAAGGTCTTGGAGTGTTCCAGGAGTACAGCGTGCTCTGAGAAGTGCTATCAGGATTGGAAGATAAAAGATAAAAATATGGGGGGTGGGAGGGAAAGGCTGCCTTGGTGTGAGTCATCATCTTGTTTGTCAGACTTCCAAAAGCTGGAGAGGAATCATGGAAATATTTTATTTGGTACGACAGATGCACAGAAGTGAAGGCTTGTATTAAATGAAAATAGTTTAAGAATGTTTAGTTGTGTTCAAGCTCAGTGAAGGGCCTTTATTGTTAGCCTTCCATCTGTTCAACTTGCCCTGCAGCATTGTTTTCACTGTCATTTTGTTTTGTTTGCATTGTTAGAAAGCATCAAGGAAATCCATCTTTGGATTGCTTGGGTGCTTTCTTCTTTGTAGAAGAGAAAAGTATGATACCTTTCTGCCAAAGCAGAACTTCAGTTTGTCCTGAAGTTACATTAAAAGCAGCAGTTACACCTGAGATGTGAAGCTTTCTTTTGTGAAGAGGAGATTGGAAGTAATTTGAAATATATGAAGTAATACTTATGGCTGAAAATGTTTGACATAAAAAGAACAACATTTAGATTATTCACTCAATCATGCCAATATTAATCTTGAGATCGTCTCTCATGTCTTTCATGTCACTATTTGTTCTACTGAAAGCAAAGCTTGGAAATCCTAGCCAGGTTGTTGCCTGCAAGTCAGAACACTTCATAATCTCATATAATTTTGAAAAATACCTTTTATTCACTTTAATGCACTCTAGCTGTTTTAAATGTACAAAATTATTCCTCTGCTAACAGAGGTGCAAATCAAAAGCTTTACCTATGTTCTTAACCACTTATAATCACATTGCTATTATGGAAGCTTGAATGTTTTTCTGAAAAAAAGAATCTTGTCAATTATTTTCAAAAATGAACAAGATGAAGTATTTTGCAAAGACATTCCTGTGTTTATTGAGAATTCTCTGATGCTGGGTTTTGAACATGAGTATCATTTCAGTAGAATGCTTAGCTTTAGCTGTTGTTGGGTATCTTTACCCTGGTTTTTGTCAGTAAAGATGATTACAAAAGACTTAGGCAATTGGCTGGGACCACATGGGATCTCAAACAGCAGTGTGACTATTTGAATGCAGGTTCTATGCATCCAGCTGCAAACATAGGTCTCCTGGATCAAAGGATGCTGTACTGTGGGAAGGCTGTCGTCTTAAAGTGAAAGGGGAATCATGAACCTGGTTGAAGTACAGTGACTGAAAAAAAAACAATAAAAAAACAACCCAAATACAAAAAACCTGATATGGTATTTTAACTGGACAAGGAGAAAGAATATAAGCTCCAGAAAAATCATGTTTCTGTGTATAGAAGTGTAACTACTGCTAAATATCGTGTCTCATTTTCATATCGCCATAATACAATCATCATATCAGAGCAGGAGGAATGATTTGCAGTTCTATTTACTCAGTCAGAAGTAAAGGAAAAATGAAAGTGGCTGTATTCAACTTGAGGTTATGTTTGAAGGGATAACCAAGTTTATACGGAAGCATTTTTTCTACAGTTTTGAATTTACTCTAGGAATCTATGTGGTGGATAAGTGTTCAATTTGTTTCTGTGTTTGATAAGTCAGTGTATGGAATACATAGAACGCATGCATGGCTTGAAAAGCACCTTTCTTATGACACTGCAATATTACAGTAACTGGAATATTTCCATGTGTGAGTTGTCTTCTGCACGTGCTGCGCTCCTGCTGCCTTTTGTTCTGATATTGTCATGATTTTGTAGATCTTGGTCAGTCAGTTCTGAGCAACTACCAAAAAAGTATTCTGCTCCTCCTACATAGCTTTTACATTCAGTGGCCCATCATGCCAGTATGATGGTCATTAAATCATATGGATGATGTGATGCATGATTAGTTTTTTAATCCGATTTTTAAAGCTTTGCTTCTAGGTGCTTCTTGCAACAAAGCGTTCATTTTATTTCGATTATTAGTTTAGAAATGAAAATGGTTCTAATACAGCAAATAATGATGTAAATGAATACTGCTCATTTGGGAGCTTGCTCACTTTACGGCCAAGCTTCTGCCTATTTTGGGTCTTGCATTAGCACTTCATGTTTCGTTTAATAGCCTAGTTCTTAAGAGACACACAAATTGCTGTTAAACAATACTGGCAGACTTTCAGTTCATATTTCTGTATGCTGTTAACAAAGGAAATCATGGTTGAATAATATGTCGTCGAAATTGAAATGGCATGAAGTCTCAAGAGCTTATTGTTAACTTACTGTGTTTAATTATTGTAGCGCTTGCAGCTATACTTACTGCTTTGTGGAGGTTCAGAACATTGTGTTCAAGGATGTAATTTATTATAATCTGCTGCACTGGATTCAGAGCATTGGTAGATGTTTGTACTTCAGATAGACAAATGTTCTGTTTACAGTTACTTGTAACAGTATGTACTTAGCAGTTAATCAGGCAACAGCTATCGGTATTTCAGCAAGTCGACTGAGTTTTCAATGTTTGCTGAATTAAAGTTACAAGGATTTTGTCAGCCTGCAGTCATTTAAAGTGGAAGTGAGTTTGAGGGAATGCAGTGGTGTTCTAGTAGAAGTATGTTATTCTTTGCTCAGATTTGAGTAAATGAGGCGAATTGGTAATTACTGATAGCTTGAAAGCTTGAAAGGTGATTGAGTTGTCTGTGCTTGGAATCCAATAGCAGTGTAGACGGAGTTAAAAAGCAGATCTGTATTTTAATCGATTTGCCAGCAGGTTAAAATTACATTAGGTTTTGTTCCTTTGGGCTTCAGTGTTAGAGGAATATTTGTCCAAGCAGTAATTCCATTTTTATTCTAGTAATAAAACAAAAAATAAAAGAACTGGTACCCAGTAAGCAATGCTGGAACATTAAAGAACTGAGTTGTCAACTGTGAAGCAGTTTAGTTGTTGTTGGTTATTCACCTAGTGCCTGCAAATTCTCAAAGAATTCTTATGTTAATCAAGCTGATTCTGTTCCACCCATAACATTCTGTAAATACACTTTGTGCCTTCTGTTGAAAAAATTCTTCTGCTTTTGTCGGGTCTGATGTCTTCACACACATTTGAGAGGTGGGAGGAAGAATGCTTTTGAATTAAATACACCTTTTTGAGGTGGTTGGCTTTTTTTCAGTTAGTAAAACTAACATTGATACAAAGACTATTAAAGAAATTGTATAGTATGTTCTTTGGAGTGGCTCATCTTGTTTTCATTCAAAGTATTTTCAGACTACCTAAGCTTAACCTAGTCTGTGATGGCTATTTCTTGACAATGAAGTTAAATTACACCATTTGCTCAAGTAGTAGCTCACGTTCTGACTGAGGTAGAGGCAGCTCTGTATTGCAATAGAGTTATGTTCATTAATTTTCTAAAGAGCTTTGTAGCTAACTAGTAGCATGTGATCTATGAGACGACAGGATAAAAACGTTCAGACTTTCCCTGGTCAAAGACTGGTAACTTGGCCCTACCTGGATGTGCTTGAAAGTGTGGTAGTAATAAATACTTGTTCCTTGCTGTGCATGTTTGCTTAGTAACTGTGGTATGTACTGTCTCTGGTTGTAGGTGAGAGAAATGGCTGCTACCACACTAAGTGGTCTTTTACAGTGCAATTTTCTCACTATGGATGGTCCCATGCAGACCCACTTTGAACAGCTGTGCAAGATGAGGTTACCAAAAAAACGGAAGCGAGACCTGGGTTCAGTTGTGGATACAATTCCTTCTGGTGGTAAGGAAATGGCTGCAGAGACTAAAACCATGCATTTGGGGAACAGGTGAAGAATAAATAAAATAACTCATGCCACCTTTAAGTGTTTATTCTGCAAGCACTCCAGATGGGATTGGATTTATCCTATGGTTAAGTATTCAAAAATTAAACACAGACCTAGAGAAAAATAAGGTGGTTGTCCATGCAAATATTTCTCATTTCTAAGTGTCTGTAATCCATAATAAGCAATCACTTGTTCCTTCTGTACCTGGTTCTACCATTTCTGTGGGTATGGTGCAGTCCTAATCCTGAGGTGCTTTGGGAGTTCAATTTACATTATAAGTAAGAATACTACTGCTACAAAAAAAAACCCAAAACACTGTGTATTCCTAGGTTAATTTAACTTACTACTTCTCCCAGAATTGAGACTTGAGATGGCTCCATTGCCCATGTATGCTCTTTATATAATTAAGATGATGAGGGGTAGCTGTTTCCTCAGTAAAGAAAATTCCGTAGCTGCTACAACGTAATTTCATACCTCACCCAAGTTAAGTTCCGTTTCTTATTGTGTCCTTTTGGGGACTTTGCTTTCTGGCCAAGTGTTTAGTGTCTCTGGTCACATTCTGTTAACTCAGGAGGACTGGGTTTCCAGCCCATCAAGTAATTCTGTTGCTGGAGAGAACATTCTTTTAACACAGGAACAGGGAACAGTGGAGATGCACTGTATATTATCCGTGAACTCTACAGTTACTTACATTCTTTATGCAAATAACCTAAAATAGCTTAGATTCTTGAGCAATGCCTTGGATAATAGAAATGTGAATAAATAATAAGTGTTCTGTGATTGCAGACTTGGTGAAACGCCATGCTGGTGTGCTGGGACTGAGCGCGTGTATTTTGTCAAGTCCCTATGACGTACCCACCTGGATGCCACAGCTCTTAATGGACCTCAGTGCCCATCTCAACGATCCTCAGCCTATTGAGGTAAAAATCCCAAGTAACACAGCGCATCTGAAATACGTTTGACTCATTTTAGTTCTCCTTTCTCTTAAAAAGAAAGAAAAAAAGAAAGCTATTGGAAATTTTCTGCTGCTTGCTTTCTTATTCATTATTATATTAAATTGCTATATATAGTAAATAATGGGGTGGACAGTGATAGGACAAGGGAGAATGGTCTTAAACTGAGACAGCAGAGGTTTAGGTTTGATATTAGGAGGAAGTTTTTCAGCCAGAGGGCGGTGAGGCACTGGCACAGGTTGCCCAAGGAGGCTGTGGATGCCCCATCCCTGCAGGCCAGGCTGGATGTGGCTCTGGGCAGCCTGGGCTGCTGGTTGGAGACCTGCACACAGCAGGGGGTTGGAACTGGATGAGCACTGTGGGCCTTTGCAACCCAGGCCGTTCTAGGATTCTATGAAATCATTGCAATCCCTCTATTATTTTACTCTGCATGTTTTGGACAGTGCTCCTGATCTTTTTTTTTTTCTTTTTTTTTTTTTTTTTTGGAGTAGTCCTGTGAGAAAAGAAGAGTTGGACTTAGATTCTTGTGGGTTCATTCCATCTTGAGCAATTCTGTGTTTTCAGTTCTTGCTTTCAAACAAAGTATGAACAGCTGCAATTGCTGTATCTGTGAGGAAATTCTTTTTAATGTAAAAAGTCACTTTTGTGTATACATACGAAGATAGAATTGATGTTTCCTAGATCCTCCTCCAAATCTATTCCAACCAGAACAGCAACAATAAAACTTTGTTATAACAACACTTCATAAGCAGCTCTAGAAATGAGATTTTTAATGAAATAGTTACTAATTTTACTGTGTGTATTTGGTGGGGTTTTTTTGTTTGGTTGGTTTCTTTTACTTTTTTCTATGTTAACCGTGAGATTACTGTTGAAGAATTCCTTAACTTTAGCCAAATTGACTATGATGTGTTTTCCTGAATCAGGAAACTGAATTAATTGGACTTAATTTTTTAAAAGAAAGGCCTTCTTTCTATGCACCCCATGTGTTAGGCTCATGTACTCTTTCTTGGGTTTTGAAATGAGCCATGGCTTTGAAAAACTCAAGCAAAAGGGAAAAAAAGGAATATTTCACTTCAAACCTGGGAAAAAAATAAAATACTGAGTTCTTGAGAGCCATTCTTGTTTTTGTGGCTGCTCTATTCAGCAGTTAATTTTTGCAGTTTTTAAAACTAGTTTTGCCACAGAGCTTAAATCTGTAACTGGTACAAATGAGCACTGATTGATTGTTATGCAGATGACTGTGAAAAAAACACTCTCAAATTTCCGGAGGACCCATCACGACAACTGGCAGGAGCATAAACAGCAGTTCACAGATGACCAGCTACTAGTGCTTACTGACCTCTTGGTTTCACCGTGCTATTATGCATAGGTAGGTAAGATTGCTTCTGTCAACCTGTGTCAAAAACATCAGTCTTAGGAAAGCTGCTCTAGCTTGCCAGTCTAGCATATTGTAGGAAGTAAACCTTCAACCACGGGGAAAATTCTGTTGCCAGGTGTAAGTCCCTTGCTGCCCCTCCAGTGATACATTCAGCACCAGATTTTGGGGGGATAACTACTGTTGTCCATTTTCTTCTTGTGTCCCTGTACTAGCCTAGTGTTCTGGTAGGACACAAACACTTGTTTTGAATATGGACTTTCCCTCTCACCATTTTTTGCCAGTTGCTTGCCTTTTAAATGCCTGGCAGTTTATCACTAGAGCAAAGTGCTTGCTGCTTTGTCCTTCTGATGCTTCTGAGGACCTGAGCCTGTCACCCAGCAGTTTATCAGCTGGGTCTTGTGATAGGGAACAACTGCTACCAAACTGTTCCCTCTTCCACAGAGGGAGCTTTGCTACTGGGTGTCTCTTCACACAGACAGATCCAGGAAGAGTGAATCCATTTCTAGACTTCCTCTGTAAGCCGTAGGGTTCTGAGCTCTACTGTATTGTGATGTCTTGTGATAGTATTTAGAGGTAAATTAAAATTTCAGTTTTATTTTATCCTGTGGTGATAGCATGAAGCAGTAATTGTTTTGAATTATTTTTATTTCAGATTTCTCCTGGAAGAATGAGTACATAAGAGCCTTTCTGCAAAATAAAGGATACTCAAATTGGAAAAAAAAAGTTGTTGAAAGCTTTGTATTCAAAATCCTGATGCCTGATCAAAACCACTTTTAAATGCAAGTGTAGGGGCCTGGTTCTATTCAAGAGAATTTCACCTCCCCAGGGAGTAGCTGTGGGAGTCCCTGAGTCTCCTGTAACAGTGCTCGCAGATCCTGATTGTGAGTTTATTGCAAGCCCCCTGGCACTGGCCTGCGTTGCATATCACTCTTGTTTCTGCTTTATTGCACACAGTGACTTACACAGCACATTTCTTGCCCTCGTTTTTCAACCCTTCTTCCCAGCTGTTTCCTGACATCAAAGATATGCAGAACCGGAGAGTGCTGCAAATCAGAATATTCTCAGTGAAGCTCTCCAGTTCTGTTGATGCATCTTGTGATCTAGTCAGCATAAAAGACCAGGAACCTATCTTTCTCAGAGTTTATTTTTCACTACTCGGATTTGAGTGCCCATCAGGTGAAGGGCTCTGTATCATTCAATCCATCTCAGGACAGGATTGCCTTTTTCTATCTTGTTGACATGTAAATAGCTGGTCTTGTCTGTGCAGTGTAGATTATGGCAAGACAAAATGGGGAAGTGAAAGCTCTTACTGCCTGGCCAGGTCTGCGTAGATAGCTTGTCCAAATGTGGAATAAAAGTCCATGATTATCTGCATATTTTTAAGGATTGAAAGACTCTGGGTGTTTCTGCATAACTATGGTATGAAGTTGTGGTCTATGAAGCAGTGGTTGAATTTACAGAATGAGTTGTATGCACAGTGTGAAAAGGCACTGAATGGCTGACTGTTTTTAACAGTGTGTGCTTATAAAGATTGTCGCTGTTTGAGCAAGCATACCTTGTTCAATGATTGTGGAAGCTCTGTATTTTTTTTTTTTTTGCCTGCAGCTTTGTTCAGAGACTATCTATTGGCTATTTAACAACATGTTTAATATGTGTTACATAGTTGTAAAAGACTGTATAAATTGTAGAGGCATTGCATTGACAAAACATTGTACAGTTTGCAACCTTTTACATAATACCATTGTGAGATTAATTTGTAAAGATTCATACTTAGATGTTAATAATGTAGTAGTTCTGGCTTTTGTATCAAATCAAATGCCATTATTAGTTTTCTAAATTATTTTCTTTAACAGAGTATCTCTTCATGTCTAAGAGGCAGAGGTTTTGCTTCAGTTTTCTTGTATCTCATCATTACTGTCTCATTCAGATTTTAATGAACGTTTGTGGCCATCTCTAAATGCTGACATCACATGTTCTGATGTGATAAGCTCATAGAACATGAGGTACACTGAAATAATGCGTAAGCTGGTGTGTTTCAACTTTCATGCAACCCTACAGGAGCACTGGTACATTTCGAGTGATCTACCTGCTGAGTGTGTGACTCATTCCAAACTTCAAAGCACAGCAGTGTTCCTGGTGCAGTATTTAATGAGTGTCAGCACACAGATGTAACCACTGTATAGCGTAGTGCCAAAATTATTATTTCAATTGTGTACGTAGTTTATGACCCAATAAATGGATTGTTTGTAACATCTGCTTTTTTGTGTGTGCGTTTCTAAAGTGTAAATCTCTTATTTTGAGAACATAACTTCAAGTTGTTTACGGTGCTTTGGAGCTTTTTGTATGAGACTACGTTTTTTGTGGAACTTAGCAGTGAGTTATGGCAGCATGAAGGATTAAAGGTCTAGTTCTAATTACTGAGAAAGTAGCTTTTGTGTTTTTACATAAAGGGACCTGTTCCTGGTGAGACTTCAAGCAACCTGAGATGCACACTTAACGTTGGAGAAATGAGTTTGAAGTGGAAGAAATAAAAACACTAGAACTTTTGCTGCAAAGGATGATGTTTAAAGTACATGTTGGCAGATGAATGAACTAGTACCATGGCAGACATTGTGAGCTCATCTGTTCGTGTGAAAATGTACTGAAATCACAGAATTATGCTCATCTTGATGAAAAGAAAAAGTGATCAAGTAGGAGAATAAAGCTTAAACTATGCCTTTGGGAGGCACGGGTGGGTGGCAACAAGGCTCACCTGAGCTCAGTGGTGAGCTGTGTCATTAACGAGCTAAACTGTGTATTGATTAAAAAAAGAAGAAGAAAAGGGATGAGCATTGTATCTGATATGGTACACTAGGACTTGTAGTCCTTTCATGTCGAAGTATACACTCTTAGCCTTTTTACTTCTTTACCAGGCTGCTGGCAGTCCTATCCTTGGCTATCCCTGGGACACAGGGATGAGTTCTGTCATTTTGTTAGGCATTCCCAGCATCCCATCCATACTCTCCGTTCAGTCTTGAAATTTCTTTCAAAGCTTCAGCATTCCTGGAATGCTGAGACTCAATTTTCTTTTTCTAGTGTGCTGAGGAAAACCTCATAGCCTGGTAAGATGAAGGGGGCAAAAAGAAAAGTTGATCCATAGAATGTTTTGCTGACCCCTGTCCCTGCAAGATTTTAGCATAAATTAGTCTGTAATTCACAGTAGATTCTCACTGGTGCTGTGCCCATCCATTTCCTGTCACACAATAGCACCTTGAGATTGATGAGGACCTTTAAGGTGATCTGTTCCAACCATCAACCCATCAAATACTTTCTGTACAGTCACATTGCAGAGGCTTTGCAAATGGGGTTCCCAGTAAGGAAGGGAAAGTTAACCTAAACCTGACCTTTAGACCTCCACTTTCTCCACAGAGTGGAGATAACCATGCTCTGGGGAAGAGGTTTGGTGGGTGTTACCCCAACGTGGCACTTCAGGCACGAGGGCAGTGGTAATTTTAGTCTGCTGCAAAGAAGTGGTGCTTTGACTGCAGGAGAAAATGAAACTGTGTGGAAGATGCAGCTTATTGTTAAGATGTTTATGGCAGTGTACACAAACAACATGCAAGCTGCAGTTGGTTTGCACTGACGTATTTTTCTCTCTCCCAGTCAACAGATACCTCTGAGCTATTGAAAGGTATTTAGGAGGAAAATCTCATGAGTTGATGTGAAGAAAGGTTGTTACCCTCTTCCTAGGAAGGAGAATAACTCTCAGTAAAGCAGTCTTGAGTCCAGAGATCTCTCAGCACAGAATAAGGCTCAGATGGTTTCCTGCGAAGGTTGCTAGCAAAAGCATCTGTGATTTCTGTGGTCAGAGCACAGTGCTTAGAGCAATTAGCTGTGTCCTACAGAGGCAGGCTGCCCAAAGGCAGGGAGCACTGCTGGCCACAGTAATTTTCAAAATCTAGAGTTGTGTATGAATTGGTTTAAGGAGGGGTGGGAGAGTATGATAAAGAAAAGAGTTAATATCCCAGTACCTTTGTGTAAGATGTTGCAAAAGTTGTTGAACCTACGATTGCTGCTTTCCAAAACCCAGGCTCGTTTCTTCTGCTGCTCTTTCCCCTTGCTCCAAAACTCTGGCAGCCTATTTGAAAGGGCCAGGCCAGTGAGTCGCTTTGCTGAGCAAAAGGGACCGCACAGTGTTTTGTGTTCCTTTGGGATCTTTCTGCCTCGGTTCAGCCCCTTGCCGAGTGAAAGCCTGTGTTCCAATGACCTCTTGTGGTTGCTGCCTCCTGCAGCCTTTGCGGGCACTCAGCTGAACACCCACCACTGACTGCAGCATTTCAGTGCGCGTTACCAAAGTGCGGACTTGTGCCACTTTGCACGTAAGCAGCTCTAAAATACTTTCAAAAGCACACAAGATCAAAGACACACAAACTCCTTTAAACTACATGAACTTGAAAAAAAAAAAAAAATCTCATCAGGCATTTGCAGCCTTACTTCTATATGTATTTCTGTATGTGTTTTTCCACCTGCTAATTTAGTTACTGAGGGAAAGTTCATCCAAGTCTGAGCATTCAACCACCTAATGTAACGGTGGGAATTACTCAGCCTTTCCTATCCTTTTAATGGGCCCCTGTTTGCAGTTGTGTTTGTGTTGCAAAGAAGTGACACCACAGCAGCAGCCAAGTCTAATGCAGGCAATAGGCATAATGTGAAACTAAGATAGAAGTTCTTACGTGGTGTCTTGCTTCCAGCTGCATGCAGCACATTCCCTGCTCTGGAAGGGTATCGTGTGCGCATCAGTTTCACTTGCACATGTTGGAAACATCCAAATAATTTTTGGTCAGGACGGTATCTCTGATAAAAGCAGATTTTATTCATGATTGCAGTGGCGGGCATCCCACAAGCAGGAGAACGACTATGGACACAACGTGACAGTTTTTATACCCTTCTTCCCTTTACCCATCTCCCTGCCCCGTTTCCCCATTGGCTGCATACTCCGGGTTCACAATCTTATCCCATTTTACATTTGTTGATCCGTGTGTTATCTGGTGTCAGTTGGTAGCCATCCTGTTGTCTCCAAGATGCTGTCCTTTTAAATTGAGCAGGATACTGCTGCAATGTGTGTGACACATACATATTACTTTTGTGGGAGATTTACCTAGGGGATTACCAACAGAAAACTTATCAGAGAACCCCTGATAAAGTAAAAAGGGCCCTGAAAAGAACTATTAGTTCTAATAAAGAACCCAAATGGTAGAGAGAGACCATGAAATTAAGAAAATTCTTATTTTGTTCTGAAGCAGAAACAACATTCAATTCCCACACACAGATCAAGCACCTCAGTTTCCCCAGCATTAATCACTTTGAAGTGATCGAAGCTTGTGTGCCTTGTTTAATCGTACAGTTCAGCACTCTCTGGTGTTTGTGAATTAAAAACCTCAAGGAGGGACGTTCTGGCTCGTCCATGCAAAACCCCATACTCACTGAGGGCTCACCCACAGAACTGAGGAACAAAAACAGAAGCGCTGGCCAAGCCGGAATGCTTGAAGCCGCAGGAAACAATGCACTTGATGTTCCGGATTTGGGACCTTGCCCAATCTGACATGCAGCTGTTTTAAGGCCAAAAATGCACGATGCCCTGAGCAAGGTGCACCGCTCCCATGGCTGCTGGTGTTCCTGTGGCAGAGCGTGGTACCACATCAGGACTGATTGCCAGCTGGGGTTATGCTTAGCATGCAAGGCTCGTCGGCCTGGCTGCTGCCGTGAGTCACGGGGTCTACTGAAAGAAACTGCTTTTACTTTTAGAAGGAAACGTGCTGGAAAATAAACTAGTGACGAGCTTTCGGGTGCCAGCGTAATGCTCTTGTCTGTCTTCAGGCTTCCACAAAACACTGCCGTGGTCCTGCAGGGCTGCTGGGGTAGAGGCAGGCTGTGAAGAGGACAGACTCACTGCCTGTGTGTTGTCTATATATGTAGAAACGTACAGCGTAAGGCGAGTGCCAGCACACGAGGCAGAAGTTCTGCACCTCCTGCGTTTTCAAGGCAGGAGATCTGCACCTCCTGCATTATCGCAGTCCTTTTGCGCCCCGCTCATGTGCTCAGCTCGCACATGAAGCCGTGCCGAAGGGCAGGCAGATTTGCCGCCTGAAGCGCTGCCGCCCAGCAGCTCAGGGCTGGGCCTGTGTTTTGCTGGTGCTCAGCCAGCACGGAGGGGCCGGAGCCGCTCGCTTGGGGTCTGTGCACGGAGTGCTCGCGAGGACCTCTTAAAGGCCGGCCGCTGCAACCGCGGGCCGTGAGGGGAGCGCTGCAGCCCGCA
>JAPSGF010000007.1:27813057-27837056 GCA_035772895.1 Perdix hodgsoniae
GGCGGCGGGAGGGCGGCCCCGCCGTGGGCCCGCCGCGGCCCCGCTGAGGCGGCGGGCGGAGATGAACGCGTCGGGGCGGCTGCCGGCGGGGGGCGAGGAGGAGCCCCCCTCTGCCGCGCTGCTGCCGCTGGGCGGGAACGGCAGCGCCGCCGCGGGGCTGCGGGAGGGCACCCACACCGCCACCCTGGCGGCCTGCGCCTCGCTGCTGGCCCTCGTCTTCTGCCTGGGCTCCTACGGCAACCTCATCGTCTTCTTGTCCTTCTTCGACCCGGCCCTCAGGAAACTCAGGACCAACTTCGACTTCATGATCCTCAACCTCTCCTTCTGCGACCTCTTCATCTGCGGGGTGGCCGCTCCCATGTTCGCCTTCGTCCTCTTCTTCGACTCAACCCGAGGCGTGCCGGCCGCCTTCTGCTTCACCTTCCACCTCACCAGCTCCGGCTTCATCATCATGTCTCTGAAGACGGTGGCGGTGATCGCCCTGCACCGCCTGCGCATGGTGCTGGGCAAGCAGCCGCACCGCGCCGCTCCCTTCCCCTGCACGCTGCTGCTCGCCGCGCTGCTCTGGGCCACCAGCTTCACCCTGGCCACCATGGCCACCTTGAGGACCCGCGGCTCCCGTCTCTGCCTGCCCATGTCCAGCTTCGCCCGTGGGGACGGGAAGGTCATCCTCTACCTCTACGTCACCGACTTCATCTGCTGCGTGGCCGTGGTGTCCGTCTCCTACGTCATGATCGCCCAGGCCCTGCGGAGGAACGCGCAGGTGAGGAAGTGCCCGCCTGCGGTGGCCGTGGGCGCCTCTGGACCTCAGCCCTTCGTGGGGCCGCCGACTGCCGGTGCTGGGCAAAACGCCTTGCCCGCCCTGTACAGGAACCAGGGCTCCGGCAAGCCGCAGCACGGCCAGGCTCACGGCTATGGCGCGCACCTGGGCCAGCCGCTGCAGCTGGTGTCGGCCGTCAACCTGTCCGCAGCCAAAGACTCCAGGGCGGTGGTGACGTGTGTCGTCATCGTGCTTTCCGTCTTGGTGTGCTGCCTGCCCCTGGGCATCTCTTTGGTGCAGGACATGCTGTCCGGCAGCGGCGGTTTTGTGCTCTATCAGTTTGAGCTCTGTGGATTTACTCTCATTTTTTTCAAATCTGGATTAAACCCTTTTATATATTCCCGCAACAGCGCCGGACTTCGGAGACGAGCCCTGTGGTGCCTGCAGTACCTATCCCTTGTCTTTTTCTGCTGCAAACAGAAGACGAGGCTTCGAGCCGTGGGCAAAGGCAGCCTGGAAGTCAACAGGAACAAGTCATCCCACCATGAGACCAATTCAGCGTATGTGTTGTCTCCTAAGCCCCAGAAAAAATTTGTGGACCAAGCCTGCGGTCCTAGTCATTCCAAGGAGAGCGTGCTGAGCCCCAAGGCATCCTACGGACATCAGCACTATGGACAGAGCAGCTCGACCCCCATGAACACTCGCATCGAGCCCTACTACAGTATCTACAACAGCAGCCCTTCCCAGGAAGCGAGCACCCCGAATAGCTTACAGCCGGTGAACTCAACTTTTGGATTCACCAAATCCTACATTGCCATGCACTACCACACCACCACCGACCTGCTGCGAGACTGTAACAGTGCTTCGACCAAGCCGATACCCGTACCATCAGTGTAACCTTGGGAAGGCAGGTCTGATCCAGCTCATTTAGGGGATGCCCATCACTGTTTGAGTTCTGAACTCAGTGGTATTGCTGTACTGCTGCCAACTTAAAAACAAAAACAAACAGTAGTGTTAACATCCAGCTACATGCATTTAAAGTGAATACTAAAACATTACTTCTGTGGCTTTTTCTTGAATTTATCTGTCAAGTCAGAAAGGGCAACATTTTAGGCTTGAATTTGAAATTGTTACTCGAAGACATGTGATTAATTACATCACGAGGCAAAATATCTCAGAGAACAATCTGAGGCTGTGCCAGGAGTGTTATCTGTTGAAATGCATACTTGCCATATTTTCAGGAAGGAAGAGTTGAGAGGATGCTTGGTAATGCTTTGGTTTAAATTTCCATTTGCTGAAGGTCGCAAGGATTGGTGGTGTTCTGATGTAGCAATTGTCAGTAACACCGAAATCTCTGAATTTCAGCTTCCAGGATCAGGAGGGTTTGACAGCGGTGACGTATTGCCGCTGGGAGGGGACTGGCGAGAAGAGTTGCGGTGCCATAATGAACCTCTGAAGTATACATGTTGATTTCCACTGTACGTTTATTGTAAGGATTGGTGCCATTGTATATCCCAAAATAATGTATTCAGCCAAGTGTTTTTCACCTGATAGAAATAACTGCCCAGTACGACTTAAAGGTTTATTTGAGAATAGGGCTGAATATTGCAATATTTCAGTACTGCTACCTGTTAAAAATGCAGTCACCTCTGGAATATTCTAGTTTGTACTGGTGTTGCTGGTTGCTCTTTGTCTGTGGCTTTATTTAAGAGTGGGAAGTGGAGAAGTTCGACCGAGTCATTCCTGAGAGCTATGAACAACTTCTAGAACAAGAGTAACGAGTTGTTGGAGGAGCCAGGCCACTGCAAAGCTTTGACCTCGTCCTGCAATGTCGATTTGATTTTAAGTTTGATTTAAAGTTACCTGTACTCTTTATCTAGTGGTTGACACTGTGAGCAAACAACAGAAGCGAAGTATTTTTTATAAATAAATCCACCCACTTGTGTCGTGCAGTGTGTTGTGGGACCTCCTTATGAGCTGGGATGATCTGCAGGCATTTAAATTCCTGACAATCACTTCTTGGAGTGGACAGATCTTTTCCAAGCAAGCAGTCGCCCCTCAGCTGCTGTTGGCTTCTGGAGAGCTGTGAGTCTCCAGAGTGACCATGCCAAGACTTCTGGTGCCTGTGGTAGGAGAATGCCAGCCCCTTAACAAAATGGTTGCGATGGGAAGACAAACCATTCACCTCATTGCTGTGCGTGAGTCATCCTTGGGTTGGGCTATTTGTTAACCCAACTGTTTTCAAGATTTTCCTGGAAGGTTATTAGTTTATGAACACTGTTCTTTGTTTAGCACTCAGAATTTTAATTCACTTTGAATAATTCAGTATGGCTTTATTGCAATAAAACGAACACAAACAACTTTCTAATACCAATGTGAAATGGAAATGATGGCAGTAAGTCCTTTCCCTCTGCCCAGACATGGTTCTTACTACCATAATTACAAAAGATATTTAAAAGATGCGTTGTTTGTTTTTTTCTCTCTTTGCATTTCTCTTAATTTGGAGGGAAAAATACATGGGATTTTGACCATCTCGTATTGCAGAATGTAGGGCAGGACCTGGTATGGATCTTGTGGGGGTTTAAGACTGGAGACACTAAGACTGGTTTGGGCATGAAGCATGGAACATGAAGTTTTTGAGTCTGCCGTATGTATGCACACTTCCATAACATGCGTTTGTTTTGCGTCTCCTGAACTTCATCACATGACAGGAGATTAAATCCTTCTTGCCTTATTCACAAAAGTAGTTCACTGAAGTAACTTGCATTGAATGTTCACGTGGGAGTAAAGAGGAGAGGGTGCAGCTTTGGGATACAGGGAGGTTTTTTTTCCTTTATGTGAAATGTAATTAAAGCAAAGGAAATTAAGTCCCTTTAAAGCACCTTGTGATACTGTTCTGCTTAACCCCTGGTGCCAGCCATGCTCCTAAAGCAACCAGTGTGTTCATATGTCTATAGTGCTTGATAGGCAAGTATAATAACTTCATTCAAACAATATCTGATTTAAGTTTTTGATTCTATTTAATAACTGTCTTTTTGGAGGAGGTTTATGGATGTAGTAAATAGAAGAGTGATTTCATTTTGAAAATACATAACCACAATTTCTTTCAAGCACAATTTAAACTGAAGTAATTGGTTGTACAACAAAATTGACTTCCTTTAGACTCTCCAATGGTATATCTACTCTTCTTTCCTTTAGCCCACTTGGGCTATCAGAACCAGCCAAGTAAAGATCAGTGGTTTGGGTTTGCTCATCTTACAAACGAATCCAGATTGTGCTGCACCAAATGATCTGTTCTCAGCTGATACTTATTTACTGCCAGGACCTGTTTTTCTCGCTTGAGTGTGGAATGTGTTAGATCAGCTGATTATTCTTTTATCTCTTCATATAATATAAGTAAGTAGCTTTAGGTGATGATGGTGACTAGGCAGAGACAGCACCAAAATGATTTGAAATGGATTAGGCTGATTGTGTCAAATGAAATTTTCTTAAATATTATTATACAGAATTCTCTTGGCTGTTCTTCAGAGGTTTGTGGTAACAGCATTTAGATAAAACACCAATTATTTAATAGTTCAGGCTGCCATACTCAGCTAGCTTGTTCCTGGTTGTCTGGTTCTAATGTTAGCCTGCAGTTTTGAAAGATTTGTAAGTCTGTTCTCTTCCACCACTTACCCAAGTGAGGCAGCACCACAGATTTGCATTTGCATCTCTCAGGTGGCTACACTGACCTTAATCTTTTTGTGCCAAACCACAGAAGGAAATTTTACCTACGTACTATTGCAGTTTGTGTTCTTCTTGACTGTAATCCTGCTGCATTCTATTTGAAGCTGTACTAGATTTAAGAATCTGAAGCACGTTGCGTTTGAATGACACTACTTTTCATTATTACTGCAGTAATCTTCAAAAGATAGTTAGGATCTGCAGCGTGACTCAAGCTGTTCTTCCTTTCAGGTGCCAACCACAACATTTTAAGAAATGCTAGTAATAGCTGAAGAAAATCAAGCACCCAGAAATGAAAGGCTGTTTACCAGTGCTCAGGTCTCAGCCCTCTGGATAACAGCACAGCAGGCTTTGCAGAAGGTAATCATGGAAACACTTTTATGAGACTGCTGACTTTCCAGGCACAGTCTGTATAAGTCCTTATCTCTCATTCCATCTCAATTATATCCTCATTGGGTCCATTTTCTGCTCTCACCAGTGGTTCGTTGGTTGTTTTTAGGACAGCTGCCAGCTGATGCCAGAAAATCTTCTGTTTGTGTTCTTCGGGGCTCCACTTCAAGTAGGTTTTTCTTTTCAGCAGCTTTCTGAGTTTGCTGAACTTCTGAGGCACGCTGTTGGGCGGGAGGTCTTCCAGTACTATCATAATGAGGGAATCCTGATTTTCATCCAGGACCCTATGTTCAGCAAAATACAGTTCATACTGACACCAGCAGCTATTTACGAAACTGGGAGAGAGAACAAAAAGGACTTTATGGCTGTTCTCTATGCAGTAAAAAATGTTGCCAAGTACAGGATGCCCCGGTTTGAAGTCTCTTTCGTGATAACATATCTTGAATCCATCAGTTTCCAGTTTTTTCAGTAGATTCTCTTTTATCCAGTCTGCATCGTGCTCGCTGTATGAAATGAAGGCATCGAAGGGCTTATTTTCTGGCCTCCTCTTGTACTGCCTCCTCTTTGCCATACACCAGTACCAACCCATTCTCACATACCACAGCCCATCAAAGCGCCAACATAAGCCAGTTAGCACCAGAACAACCAGGATGGCCACACAAGCTGTAATGGCCATCTGAATGCCCAGGGAGCAGCGCAGAAGTGTGAGATTGCTGCTCTTCACCAGCGAGCCCCGTCTGTCTGGTGGAAAGCTGCACCTGAGGTCGTCTTTGCCGTTTATCTGCAAATGTGGGTTACGGATGTAGACGTTTACAAACCAGTACAAGTCACAGTTACAAAAGAAATGTTTACCTTGAACAGTCAGAACACTCAAACGTGTTAACTGTCCAAAAGTGTCCTGCACTATGGTAGTGATGGCGTTGTCGCTGATGTCCAGCTCCTCCAGAGAAGCTGGGAGGGAGCCGCGCTGCAGGAAGGAGATCTTATTCCCTGATAAATTAAAATGCTTCAGCATCAGGAGAGACTGCCCGAAGTGGTCAGGGAGTTCTGAAATTAGGTTGTGACTACTGTCCAGGTTAGTGAGTGCAGAAAGTTGGCTGGCGGGTTCCAGTCTGGTTATTAGATTTCCAGAGACGTTAAGCGATTCGAGGTTCTCTAGGGCTTTGGTTAATGCCAGCACCTTCAACTTATTTTTACTGATATCGCACGCTGTTAAAGTCGTTGGGAAGTATTCAGGATGCATATCTGTAATTTTATTATTTTGAATATTAAATACGGTTAAGTTGGAGAGAGATTTAAAGCTAGGGGGTATCATTTTAATATCGCTGTTACTTACGTCGAGGTGCTGCAGAGAGAGAGGTAAGTCAGGAAGCATGGAAATCCGATTGCTGCTGAGATCCAGAAATAGCAGTTCTTGCATTCTGTTAGCAAACCATTCTGGAAGTTCTACAATGGAGCAGTTGGACACTTTCAGGTGTTTCACTCTCTCTGGAAGGCTTTCAATGGGTGTACCAGCCTGGTTTCTGACAAAAGAAATGGCACTGATATGTACAGTTCCAGGGGGGGGCCTTGTGATCGCACCAGGGCTTTCTGGACGTACGGTATATATGAGCTGATTTCCTTGAACATACATACGTTCTAATTTAGATAACTTTTTAGCGAAATTTGCAGGTATTGTACTAATGTTTGTGAAGGACAAATCGATGACCGTGATGGTTGGTGGGAGACACATCGTTTCCAACCTGTTTATGGGATTGTTGCTGATGTTTAAAAATGAAAAGTTGCCGAATGGGAAGTGACAGATTGCTTCAACGTCTATGTTGTTAATTGTTATCTTGTTGTAGCTTGCATCAACGGACCGTATGTCTTTCATTGGCAAAAACAGTATGAACAGAGACAGAAGATCCATTTCCAGGTCGCTGTGACTAATGTTAAACTCCAAAACAGCACCCAGCTGAGCTTGGCAGAGGTCTGCATCCAGTTTTGCTGTCAGCTCTTCGTTAGACAGTTTGGTCCTTGATAGGTCAAGCAACCCATCGATTGGTGCTCCGCACACGTCAGGCCTCAGCGTGGCTACTGGGGGGGAAGTTGTATTTCCCTCTGCTCTTCTTTGTCTGAACGTTGGGCTAACATTGCCTGGATTGGATGGATCTTCCAAATGTGGCAGCAGTTCAGCTGGTGTAGAAGGCTCCAGAGCAGCCTCTGCTGATTTTTGAAAATACATATAAATCTGTGAAGGTCCTGAGGCCCCGCTGGCTGGTATGAGTTTCAGGTGAGGTGCAAGACCAGATACCAGAAGATTCTCATCATTAAATGATAAATCCACAGAAACAAGGCTGAGCAGGTTCTCAAATGCACCAGGTTCAATGTCCTTAATGTGATTGTAGGAAAGGTCCAAAACTTCCAGTACATCAAAACCTTCAAAGTCTCTTTTGGTTATTTTTTCAATTGCATTATGTGAGAAGTTGAGAGCTCTTGCTGTTTTGGGAGCTTGTGCTTCTGATACAGAAGTGAGGTTTAAGTAAGAGTAGTTATAAAATAGGAAGGAAGACATCGGAGATGTTCTCTGAGTTAGGAATCCATTGGCTCTACTGAATAAGAAAGAAATGAAGTAGAAATAAAGACTTGCGATAAGGATCTTCATCCTAGAGAAAAGAAATGTAAAATCCATCATTATAATATGCTCTACATGGCATAAATGAGTATCCTTTAAATATGTTAAATTATCCTACTTCATTGGCAAGTACATAAATTGTTTCCCTAGTCGCATCTGAATCCTTTGTTATCTACACAAAAACATGTCCTGCTTCATTATTTTGTTCAAGAGGCAATACTAGAAGAGGTGTCGGAAGGATCTGAAGTAGAGCACTATACCTTTCAGATCACTGTAGCGGATCTGAGTGTTTGCTGTTGTAAAATACCTTTTCCCCTCCCCAGGCAGGTTGTAAGCAGCCCTCGCAGAAACAGCTTCCCGTTGTGCAATCTGAACTGCGCTTTCCTAAGTGCTGTTTGCAGGTTTCCTGCTTCTCATCCTGGCTCACAACTGAATTTACAACTGAACATTGATTTAATCTTACCTGTAGGAAGAAGACAGAGAGAAAGCTGGCTCCAAAGATGAAATTGGTAGGTTTGGATGTGGCACCCTGCACCAGGAGAGGTCACTGCCTGCCGACCCACTCATCTCTGAAGACTTCCCCGAGCCTGGTAAGGTTATCGCTCGGCTCCTCTCCTGCCCAACGTCTTTCTTGGAGTTTGCTCACACTGGATCATGCACTTCTGTGTCTTCTGTTTCTTATGTGGAAATGTGCACCATCAGCAGAGCGATCGAGCCTTATCATAACCCCTTTTAGCTACCACCACCGCCACCAGGCCAGGATCCTCACTTTTAACTGAGAAGAAGAAAGCAGAGGAAAAGCACAGCCCTTCCAGGTATGTCCTCAGTCCTGAATCAGCTCCAAGACCAGAATCAGGACCAGCACCCCACCAAGCACCCCACACCAGTAAGCCACCCCAAAGGTGTCAAAGCCTTACACAGCACCTACAGATGAGAGACAGTTAAAGCCTACCTCGTGTTTCTAGTGCCCACTCTCCTCACAGCCCTGCTGCAGCCTCCGGAGCTGCCTGGCCCCACTACTGCTTTTGCAGTGCTGGCAGGTGGGATGAGCTGTGGGGTGCGTGTGGCAGGCTTCTCCTCACAGCAAGAAACCTTCCTGCCAATGGGAGCCCATTGCTTCAGGGGGAAATGGTGCATGGGAGCTGTTTGATTTAAGGCTTAGAGGTCACTCTCAACGACCTGCTCCCAAGGTATGCTCTGGGATTTTGGCTGCTGCGCTGCAGTATTGGTAAGGATAGGAAGGAGAACCGATGGATAGTGGAGGATACTCTGTAGCAGATGTTCCACTGTACTGTTCTCAGCCTTCCTGGAGGGGGAGGAAAATCCAAGTGTCATTAGACTTACATTTGAAAATGGGAGAGCTGGTCACGCTGCTGCTGGAAGCCTCTCTTCTATCTGAGCAGGAAAAAGGAGATTTTCTTGTCTGTAGTGCTGCCTTTAAAGATGTGCTCTTTGCTTACAGCTCGCTCAGGTCAGGATGTTGGTGGAGTCAACAGATTGCACAAGGCACAGAATGCTGTCATTTGCTCTGCTTTTTCTTCTAAAAAAACCTAAAGACGTTTCCACTCTTTTGTAACCATCAGTGACTGGAAATTCTTATGATAGCTCTGAGGCTCTCCTGTCTGATCCCGAGGGACTGGAAAACCCCAGGGTTATTTGTGTCCCCTTTCTAATCAGTCTGGCACTTTCCTGCCCAGCCAGGTTGTGGGAATTGCCCTGAAGCCATGCCTTGCCCAAACAGATCCCTCCCTGCTTTAGCAGGAGACAGGAAATCAAGAGCGTTTTGGACATGTCACAGCTGAACTAGCAGTGACCCCCTGTAGATAGCTGTGCCTCCCTTCCTTGACCAGAATGGAGCCACTCACCTCTTGAAACTCACTGTGTAGCCCCCTCTTTTGAGAAGATGGACCAGCTGTGTTCCAGCACAGGACTGTTTTGGGGATTGTGGAGGAACAGCAGCATACAAGAAAACCCTGTGTGAGTGAAGAGGCAAAATGCAAGCGTGGCCAAAGGCAGAACTGAGGCAGATTGGGGGGGTCCAAATATAGGTGTTGTAATGTTAATGTTAAAATAATACCCCATGTTTCTGTACCATTTGAGAAAACTGTTTCCAAATTTGATTGTCTTACTTTGCCTCTTGAGCTAGGCGAAACTTTGCAGGGGCTGTTGTGCCTCACACATTGAGCCACTGCGTCCTTTCAGCTATATCTAGCTGTGCTGATGTCTTACATAAATAATCTCTCTGCTGCTTGTTTCAGTCATGCAGACAATAATTTGCGAATTTAAATGGCAGTTAGGAATTAGCTCTAGAAGGAATCCTGACTGAAGGCTCGGGGCTGCTGTTTGAGCACTCTTTGAGTAGAGATGGAAGCTCATTCATCACATGACTCTTACTTTCTACAGAAAATTCCAGTTCCGTTTCCTGGTGGCTTTTTAGAAGGTCCTAGCAGGAAGTGAGTGACTCTGTGCTTCATGGGGTTGGGTTCTGTAGGAGTTCACCAGTTTCTGACTCATAAGTGAGTTTTAAGCTGTACTGATAAACTGGGGAGAGGGGAACCTCATTAGGTGCTTATTGCTGATGATCCTTTTTTGTGTGGATGAATCTGGTATTCTGGGGCATGAAACAGTTCATTCTTTGAGCTCTTCTCGCTGAAATAAATACCTTCAATAAGTGGCATGTTTCACTTTCACAGATCTACTTTCCTTTGACTAATTGCAGATTACATCGGTGCTATTACTGCTGTCTGCTGTTTGAGTTATTTTCCACACCGGTGATTCTTAAATGAGGAAGGAAACAAATGGTTCTCAGGCTGAGGTGCAAACCTGCATACCACCACGGGCATAAATCTAAGCAGATCAGCCCCTTTATGGGGCTCTGTGCCCACAGAGCTCCAGTTCCACTTTGTGCTTTCTGAGGAAGCTCATTTTTCCCTCTTTTTGGTACTGAGAGGCTCCCACATCCCAGGGCCTGCCTAGGAGAGCATCAAAGCTTTTCTTCCAGATTCAAATGTATGAGAACACAAGCTTATGTTGGGCTTAATTACTGCCAGCAGTATCAACTCGTGATCTGTTGTGCTCTTTGGTTTTTGGCACACATCTTTCTTCCTCCTCCTCCCGCACTGGTTCTTTCCCAACTCAGCTGTTAGCAGGGGAGATACGGGAGAGGGTAAAAAAGAAAAGTGTTCCTCATCTCTGTGAGTTTAAGTCAAGTCCTTCCTGAAAAAGCCATGTATGAAACCTGTGCTGTCTGCTGGGCTGTCCCTGTCGTGTGGGAGGTGTTGCACCACACAGCAGTCCTTTTCAGTGAGGACAGGGTGAAGAAACTCTTATGACTTGAAAAAAAATATTTGTTTTCTGTGAGCACAGGAAAAACTTGTAGTGCAGCAGTGCTCCTGCTGGGCTTGGAGCAGATGGTGTCAAGACTCTCTGCTGACCTTTACTGGCAAAGGTAAGTGACGTGCACAACCCACATCAAAAGCATGTAGGTGCCGGCCTGTCTGTCATCCAGTTCCTGTCACAATAAATAATTGGTTGGAGAGATAGTCAGAGGTAGTCCTTCGATGGCTGGACAAAATGGGCTGCCTGGCAGAGGAGATGTCCTGACAGAGGAATGTGAAGCAAAATACCTCTTGGAGGCAAAATACCTCAGCAACCCGAGCTTTAGCTTAGTGCTTTACTTTTCATCTTTGTTATCCTGCTGTGTGCTTTGCTCATTGCTGGCAAAACTTTCTCTTCCTGTAGTAATAAATGGTTGTCAATCTGGTATTGCCTCATGTACCATTTTGGTATTTGATGTCCAGTGAAGCCTTTGTTGTGTAATGCGGAGCGCTAACGGCAGAGCCGGAGGCTTGGATGTCATGGTGTTATGCTTGCAGGTATGTTGGATGCAGAGCAGGGATACGTGAGCACATTGCTTCCCCTGCAAGGGTGGCAGAAGCTGAGGAATATGGAGAACTGGATATGTGCTTTTGGCAACAGCACATCCACAGCAGCAGCCCTTCGTTGGTTTCAGTGGCATGCTGAGGGGCTGTGGCTGCTTAGTCACAGAGGCTGCACTTCCCCACTGTGCTGGGGACTTCTCTGCCGTGAGGGGAAGTGGAATTCTTTAAATTCTGCAGCCTATCTATCTTTATCTTCTCCTCTGATCTAATCTACCACAACAAACAGATGTGCAGAAGGGTTTTGGTCCGTTGTGGTTTCTCCTCCCTTGAACGTGACCTAACCCAACGTGTGCTGACGAGGTTTGACAGCATCCCCACACATAAAACTTGGGGCCCGTGCACTTAGAGCTTAATAGTTCTGCACAGCACTGAGCCACAATGATGCTGACTTTCCTAAAAGCAGGTAAATAGAGATGGAGCAGCCTCAATTCACAGGGTTGCACACTTCTGTCTCACACTTCCACCTGCTGCTGCAGCCTCAGTAACAATCAGCCAGCCCATTAGCAAGACAGATTAGACAAAGCTAAAGCTAAACGTTGCAATTTCTTACTGTTATGCTGACTTAGGAGTACCCAGGGTAGTTTAAAGACATTTTGTTTGCAGCTACTCACACTGCAGTTCCACCTTTGGCATCCATGCAAGCAGTACGGGAAGATGCTGCTGCAGCCTGCAGACTTTCTTCCCTGTCTGCCTGCACTTTCTGAGACCACGTCCTGAGGCGCAGTGCACCGCCCGCTTGCAGACACGAACTCGTTGAATCGCATGTAAAGCTGGCCTTTGGGCAGTAGGGGGCCCAGATTGCTAACAGCTGTTCTAGATGCCTAGCGAGGGGATTGGGCTATTCAGGCAAGCAAAAATACTGCAAGGAAACAAAGTGAAATACCTGAAGTTAGGTCTTTGCTTCTTATGCCTCCAGTTTTCTAAAAGCTGGCTTTACACAAGATTAAAATGTAAGGATGATTTTCCTCGTGCTTTCCGCGATTAGAGAACAATAGAAAATCTGGGTAAGGTTCTCTTCCCATCCTGGCCATAACAGGGCTGAGCAATCCAAAATGAGGATGTGAACAGGAAGAATGACTTTGCATTTAAATGGCCCATCATCGTGCTGCTGCTTTGTTCTCTTCCACTGTGTAAGAGAGTAAATTTAGTTGTTAATTGCAACAGTCTCACAGTTGTACTTGATCCTCTGGATAGTACCAGACCAGTCACATGCCAGATGCTCCGTGGATTTCCACTCAAGATCAGTTATGAAACTCCTACACTTTGCACAGCTCTAGGAAAGAGAAAACCTGCAGCTGGCTGACAAACTAATGGCAGTCAAGACACTGAGAACACACAATTGCTGTGCACTGAAGTGTTGCCCAGCTTCTGTGCATCTCGGCATCATTACACACCTTGCACAACTCCCAAGATCATTATGGTAGAACTCAATAGAAAGTATCTGGAAGCATTCAGTAAGTTCTTTCTCAGTTGGAACCCTGATGATTCCTAGCAGGACGGTGCAATGTCTTACTGCAGGGCTGCGACCAAAGGACACACGAGTCATCTGGTGCGTTTAGTGTGGACAAGGTTGGTTTGTGGTCTCTCAAAACAAGTTAGGGATATGGCACTCAGTAAAAGCAGCAAAGGAGCTTTCTGCCAGCCCCACAATGTTCCAAATGAAGGAAATTTTTAGGGGTATGGTGCATGTCAGCTGCTCCAAAGCAATCTAGTATTACACCTTAGCTTCCCAAGCAGAACAGTAACTCTGGTACATGTCGGTAGGAACGGTCAGCAAAATAAATACATTAAGATGAACCGTATGAAGCTAGCAATACCTACAAAAGCAGCAAAATCAATAGGACTTAAGAAGCAGAAGTGACAGCTGAACGGGGACAAAGTAAGTTAAGAGGCAAAAGGACTGTGATATTAATACAGATTCCATCAAACTGAGGTAGCAGTTTTGTTTGGACAAACTAAGTTAGTGCATTAGTACAACTAATTCCTGTTGGGGTGCCTGCTGAAGGCTTCTGCAGTGTTGGTTTCCCTTTTCCCTCCTGCTGGCAGTCAAACTTCTCCCGTGAAGCCATACTTTGCTTTTTGAAAGCTGGTAATTTGTAACTTGATGATGACAGCAATCAGTGCAGAATGCCTCACACACAAGTCAAACAAGGAGTGCAAGACAGGATTTTAATTGTTAAAAGTTTATCGATAACCTCTTATATACACATAATTATACACAAAGTGGTTCATCATGAGTCCCTCATCTCGGAGAAATCTGCTGGTGAGGCTGGTTGGCTGAACACTTCTGCACTGGTCAGTCATCTCACAGGTACGGTGTTAATGTGGAAAAGGCCAGCTGGGATGCTGATGGGTATGGCTTTCTTCTTGGACTGTGCTGTTCTTTAGCTGGGTACTGAAAGGAGCCCGTATTCATCTGCTGTATCCAAAATTTTACAGATGACAGGAGATTCCACCTTGAACACACGAGATCAAAATATTAAAGTGTGAAAATATGAAATAACTGCGAAATAACTTTTACAAGAGACCACAACAGAGATCACAAGATTAATCACAACATTAATCACAACAGAGGGCAAGAGGTGCAGCACACGTCGCATATTTAAGGTGCCCGTGGTGACTGGATGGAGCAGCACCTTCATCAGATTTAGTAAGAACACTAAAATGACATCAGAATTTTTCAGTGCATTTGGAAATCCTGATGTCTTTCTGTACAGTGTCTGTGTTCCCCTGTCAGGGGCAGGCTGCACTGCTAACCCTGCTCCTGATGGCCGCCATAAAGTTTGTCAATTGAGTAGAAAAATCTACCAAATCATACTCTGTCACTAACAAAGGCAGTCAGTCAAGTCAGAACTGATCTCATACTTTCCGTGAAGTGGAACGTGTACCCTGAGACATCCTCAGCTACCTGACAGCTGATCTTTGGAAATTCAAGAATGCATTTACATACCCCAAGGATGTATTGGCAAGAATGAGGCTCTAGCATATATATGGTTACAGCATGAGGTGAATCAGACTCTTTGCATCTGAAAAAAGAAATGTTGCTGTTTTTAGCATTTAAGAAGTACAAAAATAAAATCTATTTCCCTACCACCAGTATCATCTTTACTAAGCCCAGCTAACAGTCGATGCTTTATGAGCTTTATGAAAGGCAGAAAGATACTACTTTCCCTTCTGGAAGAGAAAGCTGAAACACAAAGCATCATTTTACTAAAAAGAAAAAAAGAAAAAGTGAACTTACTTCAATTTCACTGTCACCTGCCTTGGCTTGTCAGTTAAGTCACAAACATCTCCATTTCCATAGAAATGAGACACCATCCTGCCCAGAAGTTTGGAAACAGTAAACACAATTTTTATACACAGAGCTCATTTGTTTAATATAGTGTCTCGTAATTTCAAATATTTAATTTCAATATGTATAACAAAGAAGTAAAATAACGTATTTCAGTATTACAGAAGCGAACAGTTGCTTACTATTGGAAGAATCTGCCTCATATCCAGTCTTGAATTACCTTTCTTGACATGGCACGTTGATTAGGGGGAAAAAAGTCAACATGCTTGTAACAGCTTATCTATTAGTAAATATTCACGTGTGGCTCAAGTGGATGTTGGCATTTATTTTCCTCTGCCACACATATGAGAGTAACTCAGGAACTCATAACCAGAGCAGTAATCTCAGTGAATGTAACCATACCTAACTGTCTGCGTACCATCTTCCTTAAGATAGTACGTTCTAGCAGCATTCTTTCTGGACCATTCAATGTGTTCCTCCTTGTTCCAAGTACCCACGACCACAGAAGTCTTGCCACTTTCCTTGTCCTAAAAAAAAAAAAGAAAAAAAGCTGATAGTGACCTTGTAGTGTAATTTTAGCAGTGAGGATGTCTTAATGAGTGGAAGGTCATTTCTAGAGCAACTCTACTTCTGTCAACATGACACATTCTTGCATTTGGGACAAGCTTTGAAGGATGATGTTGTAGGGTCAAGACTCAAGCTGATGGTCTCTTCAGAACAGCCATATAGGCTGTGTAAGCTGATAAATGTATTTCAATGACCAGAAGAGCATTTCCACAAGAAAGACACATTTTCAGCTTTCATTATCACTGTGCTGTACTTGACACGGTCCCTATGTTACCCTGCATAAGCTCTTATGCAGGGCTGAGGATTTACATTCTGAAATCCAGGCTCTTAAACCCAAAATGCTGATCAGCCAAGAAAAGGATGCTGCTTTTTTCAGACCAAATACGGATCCTCCAGCCTCCCCATCACCACCCACAGCCATCTAGTGGCAGCACACAGCACGACGTGCACATACCTCATGATACTGATGAACATACTTGCCATAGCAGAATTCATACTTCCACCAACCAACACCCTAGGGAGGGGTATAATTTCAGAATTAAACCAAAATAAAACCCCCAAACAGCCACTCCCATTTCCCTCCTGACCCAAAACCACTGGTTATTTTAGCTGTAAAACTCCAAACCTATTAATCAGAAACGTTCGTTCCTGATTTGCATTGAAAGAAAAACTCTCATTAGACTAACTGGCACAGTTAAGAGCCGGAATAGAGGAGCTCAAGAAAAGTGGACCTCATTTTTATGTAAACTCGTGAGGAAAGCTGTGAAAGGACAAATTCCTTAAACCATTTGTACCCCCCTATTCATCTTTCTAAGAAATGTTTTCTCTTTCCAAGAGTGTGACAACTTCAGATGCCTTTTCTCTGCTGGCTGTTTATGTTTTATCTGTTCTTTTCTGGCTTTCTCATTAACAAAATCTGCACAACTCTCATGATCTACTCTCATTTCACCATTTGTTCAGTTAAGTCAGTTTTCAACAGAAAAAACTGAAGACACCTTTCTAGCACAGAACTTGGTATACAAACCTTCCCTGTACCGATGCAATTATGTGCAAAGGAGTGCTGTTATAACATTAACTTGATGTGGCTTCTGTAAGTTATGACTGGTTTTATTTAGATAATAGGACTGGACTGTTGCTTCAACTCTGCATTTAGCCCAGCACAACCAAGCATCACTTAATGAGGATCTATTTAAATATCTGAAAGTCAGGGAAATATCATTTGTGTACATTATGACTTCCAACTCTATGCTCTCCATATCCCGATGAAAGCCATAGACTTATACCCCAAATATGCTTTTCTCTTCAAACACAAAACAGTCCTATAACTAGCATTACAGCAGCACTCAACACTCGTTGTGTTGAGGGATAGGATTTAGCTGGGGAGTATTGGTGATAGTTGGACTGGATGATCTTTTAGGTCTTTTCCAACCTTGATAATTCTGTGATTCTGTGACTGCATGCACAGAAATAATTGCAGTATTCGGTGGGGAGAGATGACAGAAAACAGGCAGTAGTGCTGACTTTAAGGAAGGGTTTGCCACAACACAATGCAACACTGAGATGCTCTAGGCTGGACATAGCCAAGACAGTGTACTTAGAGATCCAGGGCAAGAACTGTGCAAAAACAGGTCTTGAATTTAGCACAGAAGAATACTTTTAGTTAAGGTTGAATGAAATATCACAGAATCATACAATCACCAAGGTTGGAAGAGATCTCAAGATCATCCAGTCCAACCACCCACCTACCACTGGTATTTCCCCACTTAGTACAACATCTAAACGTTCCCTGAACACCTCTCTGGGCAGCCCTCTTCTGTTACGAGGAAACAGTGTGGCCCCCTCACCTCTCATTAAGGGAGTAATTTCATAGTGAAAAAAATTTTATACACACTTATAAAATGGTACATACAATTAAGGAGTAACTATTTGACTATATTTAGCTTTTATTTCTTACCCCGTGGAAACAGTAGGAGCCACTAAGAAATTCCTTTATAAGTTGGTCGTCAGTCAGTTTGGAGATGAGGGTTGTTCCTACAGTTAATAGTTGGTGGCTACCAATAGCAACAGGCTTATGAATGGAAGAAAACTTCTCTTCTTTCGTTGAAGGTGTCTCTTCCTGAAATTGAAGTATACACAAATACAGGACATAGATTTAATACGGAATTATAGAATCACCAAGGTTGGGAAAGGCCTCCAGGATCATCCAGCCCAACCACCCACCTACCACCAATATTCCCCCACTAAACCACATCCCTCAGTACAACATCTGAACATTTCTTAAACACCTCCAGGACAGTGACTCCACCACCCTCCAGGGCAACCCACTCCAGCACCTGACCACTCTTGCACAGAAGAAATTGCTCCTAATGTCCAACCTGAATCTCCTTTGGTGCAATACATGGCCCCTGCAGAATCATCCCAACTATAGGAAATTACTAAATACTAGGTGAGGCAAGTGTGCAAAAAAGTATGAAAGCAGTGACAAAACGCTTTCACTATCTTAGGTATAGGTGAAAAACAGATTCCAAGTCTGGACCTTAACAACTCTGCAAACTGCAGGCTAAGAAGGCTACAGAAGTTTTCAGTCAGTTGCCCAAACTTAACTGATACATTTTCCTTCCAGTAAGTAAGCTACATAAATAAGCAACAAACTTAAAGACTGTTCCAAAGTCTGACATGGTCTTCTAATGTAGATTAAAACAACCTGTTCCACTGAGCTGCATGCCATGTGTATTGTAACATGAATAGTAAACACTTTCAAACTTAAAAAAATAAATTAAAAAAAAAATAGAGGAAACCACCTACCTCTTTAGCTCTTCTAAAAGGCATCTTCATCATTTCTTGCTGTTTCTCCAGCTGTTCCAGATTATGGGGTTTAAGTGGGGATCCAGGCAGAGACTGGCAAAAGATGTCATTCACAGGGGAAGCCCTAAACCTGTCAGAACAATTTATGGATGTATCACTTAGTATGCTTTACAGACAAAACATGCTTTTTTCTATTGTTCTACATTTCTGACTGGCTTGGGGCGGTTATTTTTTTCCTGCAGTTACACCATCACAGCTAAAGCCTCAATGTTCTCACAATTACAACTGATGTAAGTTCCTACAGAAATAAAACACAGGGCACATGTGTCTTTTTCCACTGCACATAAGCCATTATTTCTCTAACACTCTTTGTTGGCTCTGCAAAAAGCAGCTCATCTCAAGAAAGGAAAAGCAGAAGGATGAAGCAGGGTCACAGCTGCCTCCGTGCTTTACACAAAGCAAGGCACCATTAAAAAAGAAAAAGCATTAAAAAAGTAAAATTGTAACCAAAGAAGTTCCAATGGATATTTGTCTGCTAAGTCAGTGCAGCTGCATCCCTGGATAAGATAACGATTGCTGTGTCTGAAGTACTGCTCAGAGGTGCCTCAGGGAACACTGCAGGAAAAGTGCCCTTCAAACAAGGTTGGTTTGTTTGCCGTGAGCTCTGCTGACAGCAATTCAAGCCCACTATCTCCATCTATCTTTGTTGACTAAAATGATACAACTGAGAAATATCCTGCTGTATTTACTTTCAAGTGTTTCTTGCCAGTGGCCAGAAATCCTTCCATGTCTGGGAGGGATTAGTGGCTGAAGACAGTATTCTCATCACACTGAAGATCAACTTGCCTTCCCCTTTCAGTTCTTCTGCTGATACATATAGTATACATATAGTACATACGTGCAGTAGGTAAGTGCATCAGATAATGCACTAGTAACAGATCCTTCCACGGGAAAAAAAATAACAACTGATTATTGGAAAATAACACAAACTGTGAACTCTTTATGTGAAAAATGACTCACACAACAGAAACAAAGACACTAAACCAAGCACAGGTGGGAACTCCCTAAGCTGAGAGAACTGGTAAAATAAATCTTACTAAGGTTATAGCTGAAGACAACACTCTTGTTTTCTGAAATTAAATACAGAAGTCAAAGTCTATGCACACATATATGGCACACGTACAATGTGCAGTATGTGAATACCATGCAGATGACCCCCAAAGAGCTTGAAATCATGAACTAAGAGAAGAGACTGGATATTCTCAATCTGCCTGCAGCCTTCAGGCCCTGGTTTGTACTTCTCCAGAATGACAGGGTTAGAAACTTACCTGTCGAAAATAAAGTACTTTCTGTCTGCTTCTCATATGGAGTCAACCAGCAGACTTCCAAAAAGCAAGTATGACTCAGCTGAAGATGAAAGCTTTTAAGACTTGGCAAAGCTGTACTTGCCAAAGTAAGTACATGCAAGTTTCACAGCTGCATACCAGAAACCACAGGTGGACAGAAGGCTCATATAAGCGCATGCATGGCAGCTGATGAAAATCTGGAGTTAGCCAAAATTTGAATACCCTACCTATATTTAGGATGGTTGCATAACAGAGGTGTCAGTATAACCACTTCATATTCACAAGTTGTAACTTCTGCTACTGAAAGAATCTCATGTTTAGCTTCTGGATGACAGATGTACATGACTGTACTCGATCTGGGCAGGTTTTGTCTCAAGCTGCAGGGTGTGCCGTTTCCCATTTCTACAGGGTAGTATGGAGTCATCTGCCCCTCTATGTTTTTTGTGGGTATCTGTGTGAAAGAAAGTAGGAATTAGGAACTGCAGTAGAACCCCTTTGACTCTCCTGAAACAGCAAACACTGTAACATTGTGCAGAGTCAGCAAACCTGGACTGAAAGCCCTGCTTGGTGACTTGGTTTCACTGTGACATCCAAACACATTCTGGCTTACTGCCTCCAGCTCAGTGCTGCACAGATGCACTGCACCATGTGTGGTCTGATGACAAGCCTGACTGCAAAGGCAGCTACTTCCTGTGCATTGGTTGCCCAAAGCTGCAGTTCTAAGAAAGCTTCCCAGCTGGGTGCGATGTTTTGGAAGAGCTCCAAAGCCAGCTGTGTTCCCCCTGCAGCCTCAAGATAAGGAGCAGTGAGCAGCTCTGCCAGAGTCAGCTCAGGTCTGAGTGCTGCCTTCACCTCAGTGCCAGGCCATGAAGAACCTGCAAGGGCCTGCTGCAAAGCCATCCAGTTGCTTCAGTGCTACAGCCTTCAACACACCCAACCTAGAGCATCCCACGCCATCTGCTGTCTTGGCTACCAGAAAGTTAACAATACACACTATGTAAGTCCCACTTTATGAAGTGTGAAACACGGGTGTAAAATGCATTCTGAAGTAAAGTATTTTAAAGTAAAGGTACTCAGTAAACTTATACTTCTGGAAATTAATTCCCCAAACTGACAGAAGTCCCCATCCTGACTCTATGCTTGAAGCAGCCATTGTTCCTGGCTACCAAAGTTCTGTTTGTGTAAAAGCCGTGTTAGAACCCACAGGCGAGGCTACTTTGGTCTGCTGTTGCTTGATCTAGTACAAGTTTTCAGTGCACAAGAAATCACATTCAGTGATAAAACACTGCAGTGCCTCCTGTGGTTGGGTCACTAACCTGGGAGAGCTGAGAGCCTCCACACCTCCCCTCATGCTTTTTTCAAACCCTCCCCGAGGCCTCTGACACTCCATCTGACAACTGTACTGTCGTGAGTGGACTGATGTGACATCCATGAAGTGGCAGAACACACACTGGGAGTTTAATTGCACTGGCACTCGTTTGCAGTCACACAGCCATTCTATACCTCAGAAACAGAGGTTCATTTTTCCATACTTGTTTTGGTAGGGAACTACTTATATAATCTCATCAGGTATGAACTGCCTCTGCTACGATGGCAAAAGTTAAAATAGATGTTTTTCACTTGCCTCTTTTGTGCTTTCTTTTGGCTTTTCCTTCTCTTCTTGATCTAGGGAATAATTAAGAATGAGATAAGCATAAAATCTGTGAATTCAAAATAAAGTGAACTCACACAGAAAAGTTTATATGCTCTGTCTATTTACTTGTACATTGCTGTTAAGCTGCCAACAGACAATTGTACCAACTCGCAGGTGCAGAAGAGGAAAGAAAGGAAATAAACAGTGACTGGGGGTCAGAGCAAAGACAACAAAACAGGAGCAAGTCTGGACTCCATTCAGAATAGACAAGCAAGAGGCAACACTGCTTTGCTGTTCTGAGTTCACTGCATCACACCTGTGGATTCAGCTCACAACACTGTGAGACACCATCTGTTTTATTTTTCAAGAGTAGTGTGAATTCCTGCATAGGAAGCATAGAAAGAATAAAATCTGCCACCCAAGCAGAGAAGACAGAAAGTCGACGTGTTAAAGGACACAACAACTTGAAGCATCATCACATGCAACCTCTCCACAAAATAATTCTTAAACTCAATTTAGACATCTCATAGAGCAGCTTCTAAAGAAAATTAGTTACCTCTGCACGGGATTAACAAAAACACAGACACTAACTCACTAATAAGAAGAGCCAAACATCATGGCTTCTTCTCAAGACTAAGATCCATAACTGAAGGCTGGAAGCAGGAATTTGAAGAAATGGGATTAACGGTTCTAAAACTCCCCCAGAAGTAAGGCACTAAAGTTAATTTTAGGGAGAAAGGTGGTGCTCACCTTTCATGCACTAGCCTGGAATTAAAAACAATAAACCCTCTTGTTTCCATCAGCTCTGCTGAATCATTAGTTTGTCAATTTTAAGAGTTCTCTGAACAAATATACTCCATATCTAAGGGCAGCAGATATTGCCAGGTATGAACACAGAACTTCTGGCATCCACAAGAATTCCTGGGCAAAAAAGCAAGCACTCAGAAAATTATTTTAGATTGATTGTGATCTGACTTCAGGGCTCAGCTCCCTTATTTCCGAAAGTCTGTGGCAGAAACCCAGCAAAGACTCTCCTACAATTCCAAAGATCATATCTAGCTGCAAAGGCTCTCAGTCTGTGGGTTGGCATCCCGTGTTTTATTACAGAGCAGCTGAGCCCAAGACATGCTACATGCTCTGCCCATTACGGTAGTTAAGACAGCTCCCCATCCCAAAAGAAAGAGGGGCAATAGGTTACACCATCAAACAGCCTCATCTGTCACATATTGCTTCCATCTATTCTACTAGATATTTTCTTTCCCGACCCTCACTATTGCAGATGGATCTAATTAATTAGACAGCATGGCAAACAGACGGGACGGACAACTCCAAGGTGCTGAAAAGGAATGAACTGAAGACAATACATTTTCAAAAAGACAGCCATCTGCAGAACTGTACTTTTTTTTTGCATTGGGAGTCAGTTTTTCTCAGATAGTAGTCATGAAAACCAAAAGAACTCGTGAGCATTAGTAAAAATAACCAAAGACAAACCTGGTTCAGATAACGGGGTCTTCATCATCATATTCCCGAGATAGTACTCTTGGATGTTTATTTTCTACAAGCAAAAGAAGCTTAAAAACGTTATCATTTTCCATACTTTTCAAAGGAGCTCTGCATGCTTCCACCAGTCAGAGGGGGGCTGGGAGCTCCAAGCGGCAGGAAACTCACCTGCCCCGTTTCTTTTTCCTCGTGATACTGGCGGATGTGTTTTCCATGGCAGACCTCGTAAGTCCAGTAAGATTCAATCTTAAAATGAAAAGCAAAACAAGTGACATTCTGCCTAGACACGCTACTCCTAAAAAATAACATCTCCCCTCACATTTTCAGCTTTTTGCAGACCAGACCAGTGGATGAAAGCACCCTCAAAAACAACAGCAGAGCGAGCAGTTTCCCACAGCATTTTCTCAAGGTTCCAGATAAACAAAGGGCCAAAGCTCCCTTAGCTTTCGCACAGATAAAGCGAAAACAAAAAAACAAGCCCACAGCAGGTGGTAAAGGCCGAGTTTACTGAAAACCCACTGGGGTGAGCTGAGGTGACTCAGCACCGAGCCGCTCAGGCAACTGTTGTACGCCTTGCATGTGTTGTCCTGCTTGCCAGCTGGGCCTCACCCACTTTGTTAAGCACTCGTGGGGGACCTTCTGTGGGTGCAGCACCCGCACCTGGCTCGCTCTGCTGCTCAGCACAGCTTGTTTGCTATCTGTTTATTCTCTCAAGGCATGAGTCTTGCCAACGGGATGGCAGAGCAATGGAAAACTGCAGAGACACAGAACAGGAGTGGTTTTCAGCCTTCACTGCTTTAGGAACGCCCGTCCTGGAGCAGCTGTGCAGGAAAGCTCACACTGCTGCTTTACTCCTGCAAGCAAGCACTTAACATCCACAGCTTCACACTGCTGTTAGAAGAGATGGGGGTATGAATACACCGGGCCTCCAGGTGGGAATTCAGCAGTGAGATCAGGGTAATAAGGCTGCAGCATCACGGAGAGCTGATTTTGGTGCAGGAATCCCAGCCGCACCACGACGTGCCCCGCACACCCGGCGCCAAGCTCACCCTGTACGAACAGCTGCTCTGCTTAAACAGCGGCTCCAGCAGCTCCCCCGGCGCCGGGCCTCGGTAGTCCTTCTCTTCTTCCTGGCACAAGAGCACCCGTTTGGGTTCGTTACCGACAGCGGCGGTGCCGCCCGCCCCGGCTCTGCGCAGAGCCGCTCCTCACCTCGGCGCCGCCAGCCGTCAGCGGCAGCACGCACTTGTAGCGCTCCTTGTCCGCCGTGGTCATCAGGATGTAATTGTCCTCCCTGTACAGGACGCCCGTCGTGGGCTGCAAAAAGCTGCGCGTTACTCGCGCCTCCCCAACGGGCCTCGCTTTCCTTTCCTTCCCTCTTTCCTTTCCCTTCCCCTCCCCTCCCTTTCCCTTCCCCTCCCCTCCCTT
>JAPSGF010000007.1:27837456-27873166 GCA_035772895.1 Perdix hodgsoniae
CCCCTCCCCTCCCCTCCCCTCCCCTCCCCTCCCCTCCTCTCCTCTCCTCCCCTATCCCCTATCCCCTATCCCCTATCCCCTATCCCCTATCCCCTATCCCCTATCCCCTATTCCCTCCCCTCCCCGTCCCTCCCCGCACCCCGCACACACCAGGCTCAGCTCGGTGCCGGGCCAGTTCACCCGGAACGGGACGTCGTCGCTGAGCTGCGGCAGGGCGCGGCCGCCCGACGCCACGGCGGCCGCCAGCAGCAGCCCGCACAGCAGCGCCCGGGGCCGGCAGCGCCTCATGCCGCCCCGCGGCCCCGCGCCAGGGCACCGGGACACGTCGGCTTCCGAGCGGGGCGGAGCCGCCGCCGCGTCCGCATCCACATCCGGGGCGACCGCGGGGCGGGGTTTTGGGCCGCGCCTGGGGACGGAGCGGCGTCGGGCGTCCGGCCGGCGCTGAGGTGAGTGCGGCGTGTGTCGTGCGGCGTGTGTCGGCTGCGGGGCGGCGGCGTCCCTCCGCACTGCGCCGGGGAGGCTGTGTGAGCTGGGGTCGGCCTGTGCTCCCAGGGAACGGCCGTAGGGCGAGAGGGGATGGGCTCCCGTTGTGCCAGGGGAGGTTCGGGTTGGCTGCTGGGAGCAACGCCTTCTCCAGAAGGGATTCTGCACTGACACGGCTGCCCAGGGGGTGGTGGGGTCACCCGGAGGTGTCGCAGAGCCCTGGGCAGTGGGCACGGGGTGCTGGGGTTGCACCGAATGATCCCAGCGGTCTCCACTTCCATGATTCTATGATTCTCACCATCTCCGCTTCTGGTGCAGCTCCTCTCATCCAGGTGCCAGAAAGGAGCCGTCCTGGTGTGTTGTGACAGACCAGTCAGCACTGCTGTATTCATAGAATAAGCCTGGAAACTGGAAGGCAGACATTTTGTACAGGATTATAATTAAGCGTGGAATGGCTGCAGTTCGTATCTTTCTCTTACAAGAATTTCTTCTTCATTGCTTTGATGTGGACAAAGAGCCATTGCCATTTATTTACACTACACTGTTACTAGAATCATAGAATCATTGAAGTTGGAAGGAACTCTTAAAGACCATCTGGTCCAACTCCCCTGCACTGAACAGGGACAGCCACAGCTCCATCAGTGCTCAGAGCCTCATCCCGCCTGATCTTGAGTGTCTCCAAGGATGGGGCACTCAGCGCCACTCTGGACAACCTGTGCCAGTGCCTTATTGTCAAAAACTTATTCCTTGTATCCATTCTAAAACTCCCCTCTTTTAGTTATAAACCATTTCCCCTTGTCCTGTCACACAAATCCCTCTGAAGAGTCTGTCCCCTTCCTTCTTACAGCCCCTTCAGATACTGAAGGTCGCTCTCAGGTCTCCCACAGCCTTCCCTTCCCCATGCTGCACAGCCCAGCTCTCTCAGCCTGTCCTCGCAGGGAGGTGTTCCATCCCTTGGAACCCAGCGGTTACCTGGTAGTTCCACCCAAATATCTGCCACTGCAGAAATCTGCTGAAGCATTGATCCTTGTACTAGAAGGCTTCACCAGTTTCAGGTACAGCACAACAAACCTGCACAGGGCAGTGTGCACCTTTTGTTAATGCCATAACTGCTGGTTGCCCTGCATTGCTCCCATCAGCAAAGCACACCATGGGAGCACCAGTGTAACTCTGCTGCCTGGGTTGTGTCACAGAATCCTTGTTTCTTTTTTTCCCCCAAGTCTTCAGAGTAGTGCCAACATGCTTCTATTACACAGGATAGGCTTGGAAGATTAAAGAAAGAACCTTATTTACTGCTCAGGCAGATATAATGAGATATAATATAATGCTTGCTTTTATCTCCAGTTAAAACCAAAGTGTTGAGACGTGGTTGGGCCAAAATGGGAGATGCTAGAGGAAGAAATGTGGAGCAGTGTACCGTCTGCCTTGCAGCTGGGGATGGGACATAATGTGAGGATGATGGGAATGTCTTGGTAGCATAGAGCAATTCTTAATTAATTCTTAAATGTTTAATGAGGGAATTGACCCCATAGGCGGCTGCTGTGAGGAGTGTGAAGGCACAGGAAGGGGGTGATGCAAAAAGGAAGCTCTGGCTGCTGTGTGGGCTGTGCAGATGGGTTGGTTTCTGGTGGTTTGTTCCAGGCCATTCTTATCATACTTGCCGACACCATGATGGATGTACGTCCATCTGTGTGTACACTGGTAAAGTGAGCTGAGTCAACCCAAATGGTTTAAATAAACGGCTTGTATGCCCTTGCTTAACTTTTGCCCTGATGGGAAGAACAATTTCTAGATGGAAATAATGTAGGTGAGATAGCGAAGTCTGTACTAAACAGCGGTGACGGGTCTAGCAAATGCTTTTGAACTGTGCTACTGTATTCTATTTATTTAAGCACGTTATTTTTTTTCCTGTTAACTGTGTGCTGAAGTTTGGCTGGGAAGATAATTCATCCAGTTAAGATGCATGTAAAGTGTGAGCACGGTGCCAGGAGAGAAGACATAGGCTGTAAAAGACCAGAAGGATGCAGGCAAGGTAGTTGAGATAAAGGAGAGGAAGAAGTAAAGGAAAGTTATCTGAAGAAAAAGACAGAGGAGCAGGGAAATGGTCACAGCGTAAGAATACGGAAGGAATGAAGCTGGAATAGTAAGAGCTGCTGTAGCTGGCAATTGAAATGAGGGTAGGGGTGAAGTCAAGCTACTGCAGAAGACTGCCAGAGAAGCCTAAATACTTGAGAAACAGTCTCTCTCTGACCTTACACAGATCATATCCTTGCACAGCATAAATTCAGGATACAGTGCCATGCTGGTGGTTTGCTGTGCTGCTGCCTGCTTGTGTGGACAGCCAGCATCCCCCTGCACACCAGCAGCTTGGCGTTCAGCTGAAACGTTTGGACTGTGGGAGAACAGTTTAGGGATGGCTGATTGCATGTGTGTTTGTTATATTAAGCCCTAACAAACATCTCTTATCCTTTTGCCACAAACTTAGATTTGGTCCTATCAAGGAGGGAAGAAAAATAAGCACGTGGCATACAAAAAGCATGTATTAATTTTGTGGTGGGTAACAGATCTGAAAGCATACCAGGCTTTTGCTGGTGACTGAAGCTGTTGGAAGGGTGGTTTGGATGTGCTTCCAGTGCTTTAATTAATTGCTTATGTTGGCATCATTTATTACTGCATAGCGGTAGCTAGCTCGTGCACATCATTTTTCATCATTATATCTAACAGCATTGTATAACGAGATGCTATTAAGATACACAGTGGTGTCCATCCTATTACTGGATACCTCCTAAAGATAACATTACTGGAAGTTTCTATCTATCTCCAACACCATTAATAAAGATGATGCATTTTATTATATTGAAGTTGTATGCACAAACTGGAATGTATCATTACAGATATTATTGCAAATTTTATGAATCTGGAAAGCAAATGAACCAACAATGTCCTGAATATAATTAAAGATACAAAGTGTAGAGCCATACATAACCACAGTGCCCCAACACAGTACTTAAATATAGTTTCAAAGAAAGAATCATCACCATTGTTTCTGGATCATTAGCGAGCGTATGCATCCCTTGCCCTGTTTTGAGCAACACAGATAAGCTTTGGAGGAAAGGATTACAAAATGCATGCAGTGGACATGCCATTCCACATGTTTTAACTTCACTACAGCTTGTCTGTATCCGAGGCAAGCGCAAGAAGCGGGTTTTGTTTTGCTGAAGGAGGAACGCTTATGTATGTGAAATAAATCATACCTAACATTTGTAGTAACAGCTGAGTATCCCCTAACACTTCAGACTTGTTCTTTAAGTCAAAGGGAATAAACGCATGTGTTAATGGCATGCGTTCATCGGTGCTGATGTTGGCTGTCGCTGTCAGTCTTTGGTGTGCGAAGTCACTCAGGTGTTGGTGTCATTACGTTGTCAGGCATCTGAATGACTGCCGTTACGGACAGACACCTGGATGTCCTGACCACCCTTCTGTCCTGCCCTACAGGTGCATTAGTCCCATCAGTCCTAAACCAGCACAGTGCAGTGGAGAATCAAGACCCCCATAGGAGTTTGCAAGTAACTCAAGTACTAATGGAAGAATGGGGCCTCGTTACATACGATTCTAATACTGATATGATCAGAAGGTTTGCTTCTGCAGGTTACAGTCGTTCATCAAGTGAGGCCCTATTATGTCCTTTCAAAATGGCAGCATTCAACCATTAAACAGCAGATTCTAAAAAGTAATCTGCTTTTTTTTTTTTCTTTTTCCCCACCAATGAGTGTATGCGTGAGAGATGCCAGAAGCACACTGAATTGGTGATCTGGTATTTAAAGAATACAGCTTTCTCGGCTACGTATCTCACATGGTCTAATTATCTAGAATTTAGGTTTGAAATGTAATATCCTACAGTCTACTAGTCAAGGTGCCTTTTTCAAATGCTCTTTTTGACTTTTGTAGGTGGCCAAGAGAAATAACAGCAGCTTCTTGTTCTGATAACCTTAGCATTTTTGAGAAAACAGGACAATGCAAAGAAAGAAAATGCACAACTTGTACAGTAGAAACAGATGTTTTTTGTAAGTACCGATGCAAAATATATAGACTTCTGAACTGCTACTAAACATACACATTCCCTGTATGAAAGGACCTGATTCTACGTGGTCTTTTGTTAACATACAAAAATACGTTTTGATAAAAGTCACAAAAATAACTTAAGATTTTGAGAAGCAAGACAAGTCGCTGTGGGGACGGAAGCTCCATTTACCTCTGTTTTGCATAAAGTAAGGCTACTGGCCTCAGCTGGTGGCTTTCCAACCTTGGCTGGCTGGCAGCCCGTACAACGCGTGTCTGCTGGCTGAAAAAGGGGCTCCTTTCTTAATGGCCTTTTGTTTCAAATCCCTGAAATGCTGCTTGGAAATTGCCGACTTAAACTGCATCCTCAGAGACTGGTGAATTTTTAAGACGTGGAATTGCACCAGCATCTAAAGGCAGATGTCGGAGCTGAGTTTCTGAGCGTTCTTGCTGCACTGTGGCTCAAGTCAGACTCTTAGCTGATTTCAATAATTTAGACTTATTCTTGATATTTACCTAGAAAAATAAAATAAGGCACTGATACAGTATGGCTTGTTGATGTCAGAGCACCCTGTGCTGTGCCTTCCAGGGGCATGACATAATGAGCCAAGGGCAAAGACTATTTTCCTACCACTGAAACACTTCATCCTCTGTGCCTAAGGACAAGCTGGGATCTATGGGATGAGGTCACTGATGCAGTGGAATAACTTAATTTCCGTGGAGCTGAACACTGATGGAAGTGTTCTACCACACATTTACTACGCGATTTACAACAAGTACTTCACATCTCTCTCTTTTGCTGCACTGAGCTCCACGCTGGTGGTCTTGAATTGGAAAGAACCATCACTTCGATGACTCGGGAGTTGTAAGAGAATGCAGATTTTGATCAGAAAAAAATACTGTGAAGATTTTTTTTTTTTAAACCCGAAGTAACGGAGAGGCTTAAGTGGTTCCCTGATGATTTTTCTAAAGAAAGATGTAATCCTTGGGTAAAATAACCAATATACCAAATTCAAACCTAAAACGCTTCCCCTGCTGCCCTTTCTATAGATTCCCAAAAGAATGTTTTTTAAAACAGTACGTTTTAATGACTAACTACTCTTTTGAATGCAATATTAAATAAATAAGATAGCACAGTACAGAGCAATATCCCTCCAAGTCATATACCCACTGTGCAACGAAACCATTCCTCTGAAGATGAAGCAATACCGCTGAAAGAAGTTCTTCTATCGGCAGTTTAGGCTTTGTTCTTTTTCCAGGAGTTCCTTCACTAGTTTCTCTAAGGAGAAGAGATGCTCGTCTACATCTTCCGGCACGAGGTTTCTCATAGAATTAGCGAGTTCAAACAGGTACTCCGTGTTTCTTCCACTGGGACCGACGGCGTCAATGATCTGCTCAGCGATCGCCTGCAGCGGCGCGGGGCCGAGGTAGTTGGGGTTGTCGCGAGTGCCGATGTACAGCAGTACATCAAAGGGTCTGACTGACGAGTCCTTCGGGTAGAAAGCGACGGTTGTAGTCCTGTAGCCTCCCTTCTCTCTGAAGTCCAGGTACGCCTTGACTTCGCATTCTTGTCCAGCTGGCAGTCTGTAAGCGACGCCCCACACACAGCCCTGTGGGAGGACATAGGAAAAGAAAATCCAGGCAGGGTTTAAAAGCGGAAATGCTTGCAAGTTTTTTCTTCCATTTTCGGTCTTTCTATAGCTATATTCTCACACTGTTCTTGGAGTCCTAAATCAAGAGGGCTGTTCTATTTAGGAAATCTTCAGTCAAAACAGTAATTACGCACATCAGTCCTCTACCTTCTTCCTGATGCTGAGGCTTTTCTTATGGAACAATTTCTTGTTGCAACTAAATCTGACATGATCGATAGCCTCCATGAGCTTCTGAACGCTGCCTATTAGAGAGCTGACAGAAAGGATATCGAGTTATCTTCCCGACCTCACAACAATTGTGCAGTGAAAATTAAACTTGCAAATAGTGCCAAATTCCAAGTAATTCTGATCAAGTCCTGTCTGTGTTTCCGGTTTCACTTTTAAGGGTGGGCTGTCCCTCCTGTCACCGATCTGGCAGCACGAAAGCACCAACGCTGCCGCTGAGCCCAAGAAGAAAAAGCTGGGCTGAACCTTGAGTTTGCACAATTGGGTGCAGCATAGCTAGCTCCTCAGCAGGCACTGCTGGCATAAATTTCATCGCCACCTCTGTGAGTCTCTGTATTTCTTCTTCACTGTGGGTAAAATCTCTGAGAACGTATTAACTGTGGTGAGTTATATTCCCGGAAAGTTTTAGATGGGCAAATGTGTGAGATCTGAGTTTGCTGTTTCTGTTTGTTTCGGTTTTGTCTGTTGGATGCAGCACAGGAAAATGATCGTGGTTTGTTATCCATTACATTCATGTATACATACATACAAGCATCACTACTGCATTCATTTTGCTTTCAGTGGAGGTAAAATCCTATTTCAGATGATGGGAAATTAAAAGCCAGAAGTCTGACAAGAAGTACAGTGTTCCTTTTCATCACGGTTTCCTTTTAACTGGCACAGAGATTTGGGTGGAGCAAATTGAAATAACTATGAGCTGGATGTTTCCAGGCAGCACAGTGCAACTGCTGCAGGACACAGAGCTGCCATGGAGCTGGGGGCTGGCACTGCCTGTGAAAGCACCGCTGCCACCAACCTTTGGATGTGCATGCAGTGGAATCATGGCTGCAGTAGTCTGGGAAGGGAGACTCAAGAGTGAGGTGAACTTGTGAAACTTGTAAGAATGAGTTGCTAAGAGTGAAATACAACCCATTCATATCACTTGATGTTTGTGTGAGCTGTGCCAGATTCTGGAGAAAAGGGGAAAAAAACCCATCGGAACAAAACTGGTTTGCTAAGGGGAAAAAAGTTTCTATGACAATGACTAAGTTTGCTTAACAATAGAAATGGAGTGACAACAAACATAACCATTCTTTGTTTATATAGGAGTCTGTAACATAATGGTACCCAGCAGTGCTGTAATGTGAAAAAAACCCTTACTAGAAAGGTACAGAAAATCACAATGAGGGACAGTGCACTGCATTTTGCTGGTTTTGCTAACTGCAAAAACAGGCAAAGTTTACAATTACTGCTAAACTTACCTCTATCTCTGAGCTGATTTTACAGTACTAGGTAAAAACTAAACACACAACTGTGGCATTTCATTCCTTAAACATTTTATCCATGTAGCAAAAATTAAAGCAAGCGAATCTTTTTAATCACTGTGATGTAATCTTAATTTGTTTCAGTTTTTACCTCGGGAGGCTGAGATAGATGGTGGCTCTCACACACCATCTGATGTCTGATGTCAGTGCATCTTCAGCACCGCACATACACTGAGAGTAAACAAACCTGCACTGTTCAGCAGGAGAGCTGAAGTGACTGCTTAGGAAAATACTTTAAAATATACCTTTAGGAAGAATAGACCCAAACTGCTTTCACTTGCTTAGACTGGTGGATTTATTTGAAGTAACGAAGAGTGTAACTCTCAAGTCATTTTGAGAAAACACTTCATTTCAGTAAAGATAACTCAATTATTGGCTTGTAGAGAAGCAAAAATTAATAGAGACTTACTACACAGGCTGGGAACACAATAGGACAGTCTCTATGCTATAGAGACAGAACAGGAGTACTGTACCTCAGGGTCTTCAACCAGAGTCACAACTCTTCCAGGCTAAAATTAAATGAAAATCCTTGTTAGTTCAGTCAGCAGCTTTTACTGTAAATGTCTGGTAACAATCATTCATTAGGGCAGAATTATCCGGAGTGTCCCATCCTCAGCCATGCTGCTCCCCACCAGGAGCACGCTGTGTTTTCTCTAGAGCAGCGATGAGCTGAACCTTCTCCTTCTCTACAGGAAGTTTATACACAGGCCCAGCAAATGGTGTAATGCGGAAATCTAGCGTGGCCAAGCAAAGTGAGCTGCTACCACTGCTGCCTTGGATTGCACTAACAATCTCAGAAAACTACACACTATGGCAATTCCTGAGTTTAAAAGCACTCTGCCAATGAGATGTTTTTGGAAAGTTACAGCTGGCTGAGTTTTTCTGTGTAACCTGTGGAACCGCAGAATATCCCAAGCTGGACGGGACCCGAAAGGATCACAGAGACCAACTCCTCAATAAAGTTTAAAATAACAACTTAAAGCGTAAGTTCCTGTGAGGAACTTCATCAGCGGTGTAAAATTGCTGTTTTTAGCATCAGATTAATGTCTGGTTGCGTAAAGGAAAGCAGAGGTTCATTCAACTGTAGTCTAGGATAGAAGCTTGTTTCCTTGGGCGTTAGGCAGGTGATCAGAACTCGGTGTGTGTGGGTGCAGGCCTTTCCTTGAGCCATAGCTAACTTTTGCCCTTGGGTACTCTATCATTTCAGTCTTTTCACAACTCCTCTATCATAACTTCAGTGACGTGTCCGTGCTTAGTTCTCTGTGCCCAGCCTGTACTCATCTCTGTCTCTTTCACACAGTAACAGAGCAGGGTGTTCTCCTACACCGAGTCCTCGGAAGGACAGAAATTCTTTTCCTAAGAAGGAAGACAGAAAATTTAGTTTTTTGCAGAGCCATCTTCCGCCAACTGTAGATACTGTTTATTCAGTGTAAGCTGTTTCATCATGGCTGTTTATTTTGGGGGAAAAGCTGGCACAGCTACCCGTTCACCTAGGCCATGTGAGAATAGTCTCAATCAATAAATCACCTGGGGCTCTTTTGCTGTCATTCAGCCTTAACCTCAAGAGAAGCTAGTTAACACGCTGCACTAATAATAGTGCTGAAGGGTTCACCTTGAGTTAGGCTAAATATACCACTGACTGCCTGTCTGCAGAGTGTATCTGAACAGATCTCATCTGGATCTGTTATATGCAATAGCAGTGAGGCCATGCTAGGCTGTCTCTCACAGATGGAAACTGGTGATGATCAAATATTTTGCTAAATATTTTAGGCTTAACAAGCTGGTTAGCTGTTACACTGACTGGTTTGTGGGGAACTACCTAAACCAACCAGCACTGTGGAACCACAAGTATTGCCTCTGCAAGCTAAAGAGAACAACACATCTGTAAATGACAAGTTATATAATATAAATGAAACCCATTTCTGCTGTACTACGAACTTGAATGATCTCCTAAGTCAGGTGTCTTGGAGGGACTTCTGCCAGTTCTGCACAGCTTGCAGTTCCTCAGGTGTAGCCGATGTGTCCTATGAAGTTAACAGGGCAAACAGAAGTAAGGCCTTCCACTGCTACACGAGATGCTTTTGAATGGCACATGGAAGTGCTCGGGTCCTGAAGATAGCGAATGTTTACTGATAGGAGAATTGATTCATTTTGGCATGTATGAAAACAAGACGGGATAAAAAGGAAACATTACCTTAGAAGAGGTTTTAGTTTGATTACCTTTTTTCTCCACCTCATTTTTAACAAGCTAAAAGCCCTTCATTATCTTAAAGTGAATTCACCTTAAGCTGAATCACTCATTTTTTATAAACCTGGTAACCTCACATCAGAGAGAACACGTAGGAGTCCCTTGGGGTCAACAGTGGGCAGCAGGCAGTTGGAGCTCCATCACTCATGTCAGCACATTTCCTTAGGGTTTTTTTTTCCTCAGCACATCCAAAGGTTACGTACAGAGTCTCCAACACTGAGACTGCCTGGCTGGGCACTGGGCAGCCACAGCAGGTGGGCAGGAGCAGGGGGAAGGGGCCTGTAAGGAGAAGCCATCCAACTGCCCTTCTGGCTGCTGCAAGCTGTTTGGTCAAACCATGCTGTAGTAACTGGTTTCGTGCTTCAGCCCTTGAACGTGTTTGCACTGCAGTGCTGTTCCTGTGGCTTGCAGAAGAATGAAGGACACAGGGCGATGGGCAGAACCAAACTTGCTGTCCCAACTCAGTGCTGCACTGAGACGCAGCTCTTTGTTCTCGTACAGAGCAGGCCTAGATGCAAATGTAGGCACAGTGTTCAGGGCCGGGGCTCTTCAGAGAGCTGCCAAAAGTTAAAACTGTTCAAATTAATGCATTTGGGTGAGCTTATGCCCTGAATTTTAAGTTTGTTGAGGAGCTCTTAGTAAGCGAGCCTTGGAACCTATCTTAGAGAGCTGCAGTACTAGGAAGAATTCAGCATTTTTAAGGCAGGTTAGTCTGGTATCATTGGAAGAGATTCTCTCAAACACTGGAGACTAAAAATACAGTTGGTGAGTATGGAAAACTGGTTATTTTGCAGAAGGAGCTGGATTACTGTCATAGCCCAAGCTATGTGCTTAGTTACTGGAAGAAGTTTTAAATGTTGGTGTTTTTAATGTATTTCCCCCTTTGCAGTTGAATAGAGAAGTGACTATGAGGATTCATGCTTCAAGAGGGATTTGGAAACAGTGGGAAGTCAACGGGTGACCAAACCCAGTAATGCTAAGATAGAAAGCCAGCCTTAGAAGAGGCTTAGGGAAGTTGGAAATGTACTCTTAGGAGGCGAAGTACCAAGATATGCTTTGGTTATGTTCTATTAAATAGATGTTTATTGATCCCCAAGGTTTTAGTCTGAGGAGTTCAGTGTGAATTGTGTAGGACTGCATTTTTGTTGCCATTTTTTCTGAAGTTTGGACCAGGACATTTGAATTTGCCACTTATGCAATCACTTGTGCTTACTGCTATTGGGGTCTTTCTGAGCCAACATGATGGAAACATCACTTTATGCTGTAAGAAGACGGTTACTTAGTTATGGGCCGAGCAGCTCAGTGTAGGAGTGCAGGGCCAACTGAGTTCTGCACTAAAAGCTTGCAGCCATTGTGTGTCAGAGTGCTCTGTATGTTGTTGCTGTGCTGACCATGGAATGTTGTAGCAGCTTGTGATTTCAGGAGAGCATTTTTAACTTGCTGGCTAGTATTTCACTGCTCCTCTTTAAAATGCTTTAGTACTGAAGGACCAATTTCTCCAACAGCTCACCCACAAGAGACATTGCTCCCGATGTTAGAGGCTTTAATGGTTTATAGCAGAGATCATCAGGCCTTGGAAATTGTGGTGCTTTTCCTCAGCACACAGTGAGGGCGCGAGCCCCTCTGCCTTGGAATTAGCAGCAACAACTCGTGGACTGAGTAACTCCAAAAGGCATCAACTTGTTGGTGCTGAGGAGGTGTGTCTTGTTAACGCTAAGCACTTCCATCAACAAAAATCAAACGCATCAACAGTAACAGACTATTCCTAAATAGAAATAGAGCAGCGCATGAGCCCCTGTAGGGCCTTTGTTTGTTTTAAGGCTGTTTATGGCTGCAGATGATGCTTCTGGGCATGACCTGGACTGGGGCACAGATGCAGACAGTGGAGCTAACTGGAACAAAGGATGCACTGGCTGGCAGCGAGTTGGCACAGATCTTCCAGAATCCACACAAACCCAATCTGGCTCTTCCCCTGAATTTCAGTTAGCCCAACAGAAGGTAATGCAGTACAGTAAGACAGAAACAGCGGCCTGTGAGGGATTTATAACTTTCTGAAGTCCAAAGAAAGGGACTTTCTCTATGCATTTTTCAAAACTTGTTTTAAAGCCCAGCATCCTAAGTACTGAAGGCTTGCAGGTGACACTCTTAGGCCTCACCTGAACAACTCTGGAATGGTTTTGGTTTGTTTCTTTTTTTTTCTGGTCTGTCCTGATGCAAGAGAGGAACAGAGTTTTTGCAACACACACGAGCAGTTTGGAAAAGGATGGCTGGAGGCTCCTGCTAGGAAGGCACCCAGCTGCACAGCCAGCATCACAGCTCGTGCCGTGTCCTCCCAGCTCAGAGAGCAGCAGGGAAACACTCAGTGTGCTTCTACCTCAGAGCGCTGCGCAAGTCACCTTCTGCCACAGGTGGGAAGTGGTGCTGGTTAGGACTACGTGAAATTCCTTCTGAGCTACACGCAGTGCTTTCTTTCCAAGAAGAATCCTCCTGCCTTTGCTAGGGGTGCCCTCGCTGACTCCAGTCCGGCTTCAGAGCGGTGCCAGCAGGGCGCAGGTTTGAGGGCTGCTTTGGCAGCCTGGGGAAAAGCTGCCGCACCCGACTGGAAGCAGCCCGGGGTGCTGGTGAGCCGTCGGCTCCTACACATTTCTGATGCGTTCGCATTTCTGATGACTCAACCGCGAGCAGCACCCGCCGCTGTAAATAACGCGGTCCTGCCACATCAAAGGCATTCATCTAACCTGCTGGGCGCTTCTGTCGCCCATTGTCCCTTTAGTGTCTGCTGAGCCCTTTCGCCCGCGTACGGGGAGGGACGGATGTTATTCTCGTTCCAGTGCCTCAACCGCACCGAACAGTAACAGAACGGAGGAGAAAATTAAAACCCCGAGCGTTAAAAAAAGCGCATCCTGCCGCGGCGAACCGCACCGCCGGTGTTCGCCCTCGGTGCCCCGCAGCGGCAGGGCGGAGCGTCGGGCGCCGTGCGGGGCCACCAAGGGAGCGCCGCCGGGTGCGGAGCGCGGCCGGTGCCCTCGGGGCCGCCCCGGAGCGGCCGTCGCTCTGCGCGACGCGGCTTCGGGGGCGGACACAGCGCCGGGCGGGCGCGGGAGGCGGGCGGCCCGCCGGCAGCTCCGGCAGCAGCCCGGGTCGCGGGCTGAGAACCGTAACGCGGCGGGACGAGGAGCCGCCCCGGGAACCCCGGGCGCACGCGGTCCTTCCGAGCGCGGCTGCGACCCGCCCGAGCCCTCACCTTGCCCGGCACGCCGCGGTGGTCGGTGCTGCCCTGCCAGAACCGCCGGCTGTAGCCGCGGATGCGTCCCACCATCTTCTCCTGGTACGGGAAGTCCACCTTCCAGATGAGGGAGCCGTAGCCGAACACCCACATGGCCGCGACCCGCCGCGCTGCCCCGACTGCGGGCGGCACGGGCCGGGCGTGCGCACTGCGGGCGGGGCGGCTCCTCTCCTCCGTGCCTCCTCCTCCCGCACCGCCCGGCTGCGGGGCGGGACCGCGCCGTGCCAGGAGGACGTCCGTGCTGTGCCCCTGCGCGACCGGCTGTGCCCCAGGCTGTGCCCCAGGCTGTGCCCGTTGCCCCTCGTCCCGTCCTCCGCAGCGCCTCAAAGATCCGCCCCCACCCGCCTGACTCCCGCACCTCAGATGGGTGCAGTCAGACCCCCCCTCAGCCTTCGGTTCTCCTGATCAGCCCCGTGTCTCAGCCTGCCCTCGCACGGGGGTCCCTCCCATCGCTGCATCCCTCCTCTGGACCCTCTCCGGATCTCCCCGTCTTTCTCGAGCCGGGCAGCCCAGAACTGGGCACGGTGCTCCAGGTGTGGCCCCAGCAGGGCAGAGCAGAGGGGAAGGATCGCCTCCGTCGCCCTGCTGCCCTGGCTCTGTGTCACGCACACCATTGGCCTTCCTGGCACCAAGGCACGCTGCTGGCTCACGGCCAGGCTGTCACCGTGAGGCTGTGATTCATAGTTGGTGCTCCCGGCCCTGTTACTGTAGTAATTTGGGCGTGTTTTCTACTAACCAGCTTTTTTTTCTCCCTTATTTCTTCCCTCCCACCTTCCCACTGCAGGGCTTGTTGGTGAAGGATGGATTTCACAGAGGCGTATTCTGACCGGTGTTCTGCTGTGGGACTTGCAGCAAGAGAAGGGGATGCTAAGGTGCTGCAGAAGCTGATCGGGCAGGGATACAGCCTGGATGTCCCCGACAACAGGGGCTGGATGCCAATCCACGAGGCAGCAGCTCACAATTCCAGCAAGTGTCTGAGGCTGCTAATTAATGCAGGTGAGGAGCAACGGTGCGAACTCATTATTCAACTTGCAGCTCAACTCCCCGGTGATGTAAAATATAAATTAAATAGATTCAGCATGTTCCTTTGTAAATTTGTTTCATAGATATTGGCAAGATGTGGTAAAGAAAAAAATGGCAGCGTTGTAGTCTGTGAATGGCAGCTGGTTTTACTTTATCTTCTCAGTCCAAAGCGAGTACCTGTATGTGGCCAGCAGTAACTGATACCCCGCAGGCCTTGCGTTTCAATACCTCAAATATTTTAAGTTAAGAGCTGTGTTTTTAACTTATTGCTAAATGCTTCTTTTTCATTGTTCTCTCCTGTAGCTCCATCTGATAACTACATACATTCAAAGACGTTTGAAGGGATGAGTGCACTGCACCTCTCTGCACGCTGTGGGTCCTTGGAGTGTGTTGGGGCTCTTCTGGAAGCTGGAGTTGATCCTGACCAAGTTACCACCGAATCAAACACCGCCCTCTTCCTAGGTGATGCTTTTCTGAAGTCTCAGAGTGACTGCTATGTGGGAGAAGCTGTGCTGTACTCCAGAGTTAATTCTCTGCTTGTCATATTTCATGCTTTTGTAGCCTAAATAGTAGGCTTGGGGCTCAGAGGTGGAGTAGATCCAGAAACCACTGATGTAAAGAAAGTTCTGGTACAGATTGTGCCTTAAAACAATATTGAAAAACTAAATAGTAGGATTCATTAATTAATTTATATCAATTAAAAGTACGCCTTGTGAATGAGTTTCATACCGATGGTGTCAAAAGTTTCAATCTTTTTTAAAGAAAGCTTAAGTTTTGGGCAGTCTGTTGGAACACAGGCAGTGGGCTTCTTAAGTTGAGGCAGCTATGGAAGCTGTCACGTATTTAGGTGCCTACTGCAGAGTTGCCTCTGCTTCACAGGAGAGAAGCCTGCATTTGTTGTCAGTCCCAGCACAGTGGCAGTGGGTTTCTAACGTGTCCAACTAGAAATTTTGTGACTAAATTTCCATTTCCCACCTCTGTTCTTGCATTTTAAATGTAGAAGTGAAGTAAGCAAGTATAAACAGGTATAAAATAATTATGAAAGTTGTGTCAGGAACTTAGTGATGAGACCACCTGAGTTTTTCAGTGAGTTCTTTAATAAGAGGTTGTTGGATTTTTTTTTGTTTTACTGCTTGATTTGAAGCTGTTGAAAACGGGCATGCGGATGTTGTAAGGCTTCTGATCCAAAATGGAGCAAGCGTTGAAGGATCTCATTCCTGGTCTGGGTGGAATTCTTTGCACCAAGCTGCATTTCAGGTAACCTGTAAGCATATCATACCACTGGCATGTAGCTAGTGCATTCTGTGCAGTCATTCATTGATCTTGCCTTTGGATCAGGTGATGTTTTCCTAACCTACCTTAACAGTCATAAGTGCTAAAGGACTTGCAGCAGACTTAAGAGTGTATCTAAAACTTCGTGACATGTTGATGTTGGGAAGCAATAATTGAAGTATTATTAATGCTGCATGCACTTACTGGCTCACTTACTTAATTAAACTCACATTTTTTCCAAAACTTTTTCTGTCATATCTTTAGAATAGCGAGTAGATTGCATTTTTCTCATTTCTGTTTAGAGTGGGGGGATGGGGCACAGGTGATGTCATTTCCCCATCCGTTTTTTTTTTTTTGTTACTAACAAAAATATTTCTTTCAGCAACATATTGAGATAATGAAAATACTCCTGGAGAAAAGAGCAAACATCGAGTGTAAGGATGACTTTGGAATTACACCACTGTTTGTTGCTGCTCAGTATGGAAGGCTGGAGAGCTTAAGAACACTTATATCCCATGGTAATAGCAGTCTTTTGTTGGGCTTTGTTGTTCTTAAGCTTACATCAGATGCCTGTCATCAGATACAATTTTAATTCTACTTTTGCACTTCATAAGTTCACATCTAAATAATTAAATGTGATATCAGTTGCAGATAGATGCAACGTCATCTTGATTAAAAGCTGTTTCAGTAATTTGGTGTAGTTTTCATCAAGTGATAGTAGGAAATAGTAAAACTATGGAGTGATTAAGGATCATTAGTCTTCAGAAGACCTTCACTAGCACTATGTTAGTGCTGTTTTGGTGGGATATTGTTGAGGCTAAGTGAAGAATCCTCTCTCTAGTGATAAAGTGACAGCACTGGTTTCATCCACACAGCCTGCAAGCGTCGTGTATCTAAGTGCATGTATCCTTACAACCAGAATTGCCTGCCCAGCTATTAAAGCAGAGGGTGCCTTGATCTAGTCAGAGAAGCATGCTAACAGAGCTGCCAGTAGTAGGGGAGAACAACTTCAAACTTAATCGCAATCAAACAACTGTCTTGGCCATTGCCTTTCCTCCAGCACTTTTATTATCACTTGAGGAAGTTAATGTTAATGTACTGACTGTTTAAAAAGTTAGCAGCAAGCTAGTGAACGTTTCCTTATTGCTGTGGAAAAGACTTGTGTTGTAAAGTCACTCTCTGAAAACCAGTTACTTGTTACTGTTAATTAGTTGTTTATTTTACACCAAGTAACCCGGAGTCCTTTTGTCAGGTGCAGACGTCAACTGCCAGGCCAAAGACAGAGCCACTCCACTACTGATTGCTGCGCAGGAGGGCCATGCCAAGTGTGTGGAGCTGTTATTATCAGAAGGGGCAGATCCAAATCTCTACTGCAATGAGGATAACTGGCAGTTGCCTATTCACGCAGCAGCTGAGATGGGCCATAAAAAGTAGGTGGTTAAAGGTTCATTCAGAGAAAACGTTCTGGTAATAAAAACTAGCCAACAAAGAGGATGGTGAGAAAGGAAAATGAGTTTTCAAGCTGATTTGTAGCTTAGAATTTCTAATTCCTTTCATATTTTAAGCGTATTAGCAGTCCCAGTAGAGTGAAGAACCATTTTGAGCCAGTGAGGAACCGGCATCTAATCTGGGTCAGTCTGTAACTGGAAGGTTTTACACTGTGCTGAATCGGATACCAATTCACTTAGTAGCCACGTTACTTTTAAAATGTAAATAACAGTAGCGTATGATTTATACATCACTTGCACAGCTCTTAATTAGGATTACCATTGCAACTGTGAGGTAGCAGAAATAATTGTATGCAGATAACAAATGAAGTCACTTTTCCACCCAGTGTGTTAAGAAGTTCTTGGCCTTACAGACACTGTGAAAAGCATCTGTCAGGAACCTCAGTGCTTTGCACGTGTATGACTTAAATCCTTTAATGATGATGCTAACTGCTGGATTATTAGTAGATGCTCAGTCTTAACCATTGAAAACAGGTGTTTTTCAACTGAGCTGTCACTGGAGTGTGTGTCAAACTCGTGCCTTTTCTCACACTGATGAGAAGGGGAGGCTGGTAGATGTGGAGTTGATTTTTCATCATTTTCTCGGTAACAGAGGATGGGTTGGCAAAATTGTCAGTATTTTTAAATCAAATGCTGCCTTCATTGCTTTTGCAGCAGAACTGGCAATCTCTGAGCAGGAAATAAATTCTCATGACAAAGGATTTTCCCAGTGGTCCTCATTAGCTAGGAAGGATTTGGGCTGCAGGTGTGAGGGAAGAAATTGAATGATTTTTCTGCTTTGGTATCTCTATGATTACTGTAGAACAGAAGTAAATATTAATTTTATTTGCAACTCATGCATTCAGATGGCTTTCAGGCTTCATAGGAGTCTGGCTTCTGCCAGTGGTACTCTGTTTTCTCTAAAAAGGATTGCTGAATAATAGGAAATATCTCTCATTCAAATTGAAGTGCACTGCCAGCCTTCCTTAAATAACAGGGCACAATTTGTTAGAGGCTCTGAGGTCTGCATGTGGCAGGGCAGTTCTTTCAGCCCATTGGCAGTGTGCTGAAGCACACTGTTACAGGTCTGTGTCTGAAATGATAACGGTTCTTCTTTTAAAGCAAACTGAGTAATGAAGAAACAGGTAGGGTTTTCTTTGTTGTAATGATGATTGAAAAAATAAGTGTAAGTTTGAAGCTTCATTATTGTGTAAGATCACACAAATAAATATTGTTTTAAAATTCTTGCAGTATATTAGAGTTGCTGATACCAATTACCAATCGGATTTGTGACAAAGAAAAAAACAAAGTGAGCCCCGTGTATTCAGCAATATATGGTGGAAATAAAGAATGCTTGGAAATGTTACTTAAAGAAGGCTACAGTCCAGATGCTCAAGAGTGCCCAACCTTCAGATGCAGAACACCCATGTGTATGATTTTCCAAAGAAAGTAAGTACACATCTTATGTTCTGGAATTATTCATGACTCCATTGGACTGTAACTATTTCATTAAGAGTGCAGGGTTTTCCTGGCCTTTCTCCTCAGCTCTTGGGCTGGCAGAGTTAAACTGTGAGCAGCAGGCAGGTGTCTGGGTTGGTTGTTGAAGGCTCCTCGGGGGAGCTTGGCTCTCTGACTCCTGTACAACTGCAGTTTAGTTCTTGTGCTTTCGGAAGGCCTTATCGATACGTCTCTGTCTTCTGGAAACACAACTTCAGTCCAGAGGGCTCTTAATCAGCCAGATTCTTTTCAGTGAGGATGAGTTATTGGAAAGTAGGCTTTTTACTTTTCTGTATGCTTGTCTTGTACAAAAGTCGAGCAGAGCTAGTCAGCTCAATGCTATAACTGTTCGTTCGATTGAAAATTGAATGATAAATTCTTTGAGATCATGACTCATTTCTTTTTAGGTTTTTAGGTAGTACACACTTCTAGTGTTCAACAGGAAATAAAATGACACTTACTTCATAATGCAGATGTTGCTGTAGAGGAAAACAGGGTTAGATAGAAAAGCCTGACTCTAAGTGTACACATGGTGTCATCTGAGGTGTTCTTGAAACCCCTACTGCTGAGTTTTTCCTTTAGTAATGAAGCTGCTTCATTTTTCCATGGGAAATCACTCTGTGGTGTAGTGAGCTGTTAACTCAGAGATGCAGATATAGCAGGCCTTGAGCTCACTTTGTCCTCCTCCCATAAATCAATTGAAAGATTGAGTGCTTATGCAGTTCAAAGGAAGATGGAGGATCAGATCGTTGTTACTTCTTGGCAGTGCTGAGCTTTGTGCACACCTGTAATGCTTTACATTTTAATTGAGGCTTGAGAGCCATTACCTGATAGCATTTACACCTTGGAACAATGGAGAAATTTTATGTTGTAGGGAATACATTTGAAAACAAAGCAGTTCTCACTTTGTAGACAGGATTATTAATGTGAAGTAATTATATATTGGAGCCTAAGATGCTCCATTAAAAGTGTATCTCATAAAGACTTAAATCTTAAAACTCAGATTCTAATGGAATGATTCATGTGTATGGATCGAAATTTGTTGCTTACACTACTCTTTAAATTCATGAGTTTTGTGTAGCTGTGAGATTTCAACCCCTATTGCAAGATATTAAAATGCACTTTATCCAGTTGATCTTAAAACAGAAATCTTGGGACCAGCTTAGATTTGTGATTCATTATTTATTTTTTTCTGTTCTTGTTGTCTTCCATGTGTGACTTGCTCTCAAATCTTTTATTTTTAAAGAACAATAACCAATTTAAGCGGTACTTTAGGGGTTCAGAAGTTCATCACCTACAAACTTTCTTAGCCACAATATTCAGATTAGGGGATGAGCCCCAATTCCTGTCACTAATTGAGGCTTGGACACAGGCATGCAGAGCCAACTTGGGAAACTGCTTTTTAGGAGAAAGCCTACTTTGATTTAAAATGGTGGTCTTGAGGTAATGTACTTTTGTTTTTTTCCTGGATAAAGCTGTTAAAAGAATTAGCCTGGCTGGGATAATCCTTGCTGAATACATACGAATATTTGTGCCTACTATAACTGGTAATGATATCGTTTATTTTAATAGAAGTTTGTTGTTGTTGTTTAATTAAAAAGCAAACAAAATTGCAGTACATTTTAAAATGTTGGCAGTATTTCAGTGGGTTGCAGAGCTTCCCACAAACACACGTAAACCTTTAAACACTGCAAATACTGGGCTGCTCCTTGAGTTCAGCAGTGCAATCCTTTGCTCTCTTCACATACTTGTGCATCTGACACACGTGACATTTCCAAGGGGGGTGCACAGAGTGCTTTCTGTTCCTAACAAGCACACAGCAGATGAGTGGTGTGGCAGTACCTCTGTGCTACAGGTGCCCATAAAAATGATGACTTCGGGTGCATCTGTTTATCACCAAGACTTGCTGTGAAGAGTTGAGAACTGGAAGGAGCCACGTGTTGTTCTTTATTCAGGACAAAGAGGACAAATGTGTTAAGCGTAAGGATTAGAGACACAGAAACCAGATTTGCTTTAAACTGGTGCTTTCTAGAAACAATTGCAGTCAGAATGGAGTGATGGACTTTTCTTTGGGGGAGGGGTCTTGTGCTAAAGTAATCTGCTTTTTCAGCAGCAAGAAGTGAACTATGGATGCCTTCTGTGGGAAACTAATGGAATATCCTCCTCCTTGTGTGCTGTTGATAGGTTTTTTAATTTAACTGATGTTCTTCTGAACCATGGGATCACCCTGCTTGGGATAAATTTGGGATATTGCCTGTACCATGACAAGTTTGCTTTGTTTCGACGCTTCTTGAAGATTGGCTGTCCACTGCCTTCTCACCTAGAGCTACCAGAGTTTCTAAGCTACGCAATTAAAGTCCTTGATGTGCACAAGGAATGGCTGCCTTATCTGCTCTTGGCTGGCTTTAATCCAGTGAATTTACTGTACAGACTCTGGTAAGCTGATAATGTTACCTCATTTTCTTAAATAGTGTCTGCTCATCTTTAAAGCTGTTGCCAGTGCTGTTTAACACATGCTTTCAGAGGACAGCACAAGGTACGTGCCTTGATCAGGAAGGTGAGGGTAATGGAAACTCTGAAATAAAAGATTAATGCCTAGTGGCTGGATTGAGCAAAACAGGTTTCTTTTAGGAAGAAAGTTAGATTGAGGACTGCTGCTCTGAAGAGTGGCATCCATTCTCAATTTTTACACTCAGCATTTCTTAAAATCCCCCCAAATTTTGTTGGAAGTTGTGCTTGTATGTGTAACACAGTAACTGTAGGAAGAATTTCCAATACTGAGAAAGAGATTGGGAGGGATGGGAAATCAGTGTAAGGTGAAGGGGTGGGAGAGGAGGAAATGGATAGTTAAAGGTTGGTTGAAACAAAATACTGTGGTAAAATCCACAAATAGGTGCTTGGTAATGCTTTATATTAGGCACTGCAGAATTAGACATGTATTTAAAATTAGGAAGTTTTTCTATGTTGTTTTTCCCCTGTCCATGATTCTTGGATATCATATTGTGTTGATCAGTAGAGGAGCATATGTAAAACATGGCATGTCTGCTTCTGCCCGTGGCATTGCTACTTTTTGCATGCATTTGTGTGTGTTCAGAATATTCAGATTTCCATTCAGATGAAGACCAAGGGCTTCACACGTCTGGCCAAGGTGTGCTGTGAAATTGCACAGCTGTTCATCACGTGTAGTACTAAAGCAGCTGTTTTACTTGCTGTTACTTAAACCTCTGTCAGCTATTGCTAGAAGCTGAGAGTGTAAATGGTACTGATTTCTGAGAGCTTATCAACATCTCTGGTAGGAGAGTTTCAGACTGCAAACTTTGTTGATCTGTTTTTAAGTAGTCAAATAAATACGTGTACTCTGCCTTCTATTTCCCCACATGTGACAGTAGTGCCTTTTATGTCCTCGTGCCTTGACACCTTACTCAAATTTAGGTGTAAATTGAATAAGAAATCAGTGCAGAGAGGAGCACTGCCTGTTACGAAGGCAGCTTACATTTGAGAGCAGGTATTTTTCTCTTGCAGTCTGACTGACTTAAAAAAAGGTAATGGAAGAAGAGAAAATTATGCTGGTAAAGGATCACGGTGTCAAAATTACTTTGAATTTCTGCTTTTGTTTCAAGCATGGAAACAGGAAAATGTAAATGAAGAATTTGTTAGAGAATAAGAAAGCTTTCTGTGTGTTGTTTCTATTAACATATTTACACTACTTTGTAAAGTGATATTTCACAGTAGTTTCTGTTACTCAGGATTCACTCTGTGAGTGAAGATACCCTTAATTTCATTCTGGAGTTTACGAACTGGAAGAGGCTTCCTCCAGCTGTAGAGGAGGACCTTGTAAACTACAAAGAGAAGTTCAGTTGGACTCCCAAGAGCCATTTTGGTAAGCAAAACACTGAGGAAAAAAAAAGTTTCTGTGTACAGTAGTCTCCAGGATGTAAGTGGGAAAAACAGCTCTTTGTGTGAAGGAGGTCAGAAAGTCAATAAAAACTGCCTGTCCAGAAGCTGGGCAGCAGAAACAAGTTACCTTAAGCAAACAAGCAAACCACATTTGAATGGATTTTACTCATTATGTTGTTCAGTTCACATATTTCAGGTAGGTGTTCTCAGTGTAGGTTATCTCTTCCACTTCATATTGATGTGCATGCTATGAAATACAGGCAGCGACTGTAAGTTGGTCTCCCTCAGATGATGTGGTTAGCCTGTTGGAAGACTGAAGGGAAGGTGATGAGTGTTATTTGGTTACATTTTCTAGACAATATCCCACTGAGTTTGTATTTTAATTTAATTTGTATTTCCCATGATGTGTCTGCCTTGTTCTGCAAGCATTTGAGAGTAATTAAAATACGTACTATCTAAATAATATTAATTATATTAAATTAAATTATATGTATATTAAATAATATTAAATAAATCATATTAAATAATGTTAAATAACTGTAAAGGTGGGAGTTTCTTATGACTCCTATAATTGAAATGTGGTCAGCCAAACAGAATCACTAGCAGACTGTCCAGGGACACCAGTGCTCGCTGCATTCACCCAACGGAACAGCATCTCCAGCATGCAGGTGTTGCACTGAGACATGCATTCAGTATGCATGGAGCAGCTGTGCTCCAGTGTCCTTGTTTAGTGCCTCATCTTAAAGCATGTTCTTCTTTAAAAGGGGCTGTCATCATTATGAAAATGTCTGAATTACATTAGTGTTACTAAATAAGATTTTCTTCAGATTATTTAATACATTTGTAATATAAGTATTTATGCACTTATATTTAATATAAAATATACTTAATATATTGACTGTATTATTTATTAGTATATTTATATATATTGTTACTATGAACAGTAATAGTAACCAAACCCAGACAGAGAAAAAATGTTTAAAGCTTTTGCTTTTCCATTCTCTGAGCCAAGATCGGTCAGGGCAGGCAAGCCAGCTGTGGTGCTGGAGCTTTGCCTTTTGGAGAGTGTTGTTGAACTGAGATGAGTTAGTCCTGAGAGTGAACACAAGAAATTAACAATGAAGCATTCATGAAAGATGGAGATAATTCAGTGAAGGGTAGAAAAGGTGACCTATAGATGTGTCGGCCTCACCTTTGTGCTGGGGAAGATCCTCCTGGAAACTATGCTAAGGCATGTAGCAAGAAGGAGGGGATATGAGAGCCTGCGTGGCTTCACCAAGGGTAGGTTCTGCCTGACCAACCCGGAGGCCTTCTTTGATGGCATAACTGCATCAGTAAACAAGGAAAGAGCCACTGATATCATCTGTCAGGACTTCAGTGAGGCCTTTGATGTGGTGCCCCCATAACATCCTTCTCTCTGAATTGGAAAGATAAGGATTCAACGAGTGGGCTGTTCAATGGATGAGGAACTGGTTGTGAGATCACACCCAAAGAGAGGTGCCCAATGGCTCAGTGACCAGATGGAGATCAGTGATGAGAGGTGTCCCTCAGGGGCAGTACTGCTCTTTAATATCTTCATCAGTGACATCAACAGTGGGATAAGTTTGCAGTTTGCAAAGGACACCGAGCTGTGTGGTGTAGTGGACGTGGCTTGGGAATGGGGTACCATCACAGAGACCTAGACAGGCTGAGCAGTGGGCCCAGGAGAACCTCTTCAGGTTCAACAAAGTTGAGTGCAAGGTCCACCCCTGGGTCGCAGCAACCCCCACTATCAGTGCAAGCTGGTGATGCAAGGATGGAGCACAGCTCTGCCAAAAAGGACCTGGGGTACTGATGGAAGCTGGACATGAGCCAGCACTGTGCCCTCATAGCCCAGAGAGCCAACCGCATCCTGGGCTGCATCAAAAGAAGTGCGGCCAGCAGACGAAGGAGGGGATCTGTCCCTCTGCCCCGTGCTGTGAGCCCTCACCTGGAGCACTGCGTCCAGATGGGGAGTGCTCAGTACAGGAGAGACATGGAGCTGTTGGAGAGTGGGCAGAGGAGGGCTGCAAAAATGAGCCCAGGGATGGAACACCTCCCTGTGAGGACAGGCTGAGAGTGGGGCTGTGCAGCCTGGAGAAGGGAAGGCTCCAGGAGACCTGAGAGTGGCCTTTCCATAACTGAAGGGGCTATAAGAGGGAAAGGGACAGACTTTTCAGCAGGAACCATTGTGATAGGGCAAGGGGAAATGGTTTATAACTAAAAGAGGGGAGATTTAGCCTGGATATAAGGAAGAAGTTTTTTACAGTAAGGGCGGTGAGGCCCTGACACAGGCTGCACAGGGAGGTGGCGGTGCCCCTTCTGAGCACGTGGTGGAGCTGGATCTACAGCTGCAGGGAGTTGGACTAGGTGACCTTGAAGGGCCCCTTCCAACTCCAGCAATTCTAATGATTTTGTGCTGACAGATTTAAGAAGTGATGTTCGGACCTCCAGGTCTTCAGGCTTACGAAATACAGCATCCTGTAAAGTTCTGAATTTCAGTTTAGAAGGATAAGCATAGCAGGTGCAGAAACGACTGCAGTTGATATTATAGCCTGAATTCTGACTCCAGCAGCGAAGTGTCCCTCACAGGCAACAATTCTATCTCAGTGTCTGGTAGACTGGAGTTTCACACCAGGAGCATCTGTCTAAAGCAGGTACCTGTAGACGAGTGGTGTCTGATGATGTTCCCTGTTGGACTTCTGTCATTTTTCAGCCGACATTCCTTCCCTGTCTCACCTTTGTCGCCTTGAGATCCGGTCCATCTTAGGGAGCGAACGCCTGCGATCTGACCAGTTTATCCGGGCTCTGCCCTTGCCAGCCTGCCTGCAGGACGACCTGCTGTACCTAAACCTGCTGCGTGTCAGCAATATGGCCGAAGCAGAGGAGAACCTGAGGCACGGTGAGGACGGAGCTCCATCTGCTGTTGCCTCCAGCTCCGACCGTACAGAAAAGGGAGACGTGGGTAATTCCCCTGCTAGGTGATGGCACTGAACTCGGTGGCTGCAGGCGTTGTAAAGGGGCAGAAAGCAGACGACAGAGAACCGCTGTAAGTCACTTTGCAGTCATAAGTCTTTTCATGCTGTAGTTTTATACTTTTTGTTGGGAAGTTTGTTGAAAGTTCAAGGATGTGCTCATCAAAACGTCTGTTGTAGCCTTCTAAAAGTCTGCAAATGTTTTCTGTTTTTGAAAGGAATTTATAACTCTTACGGAGTAAAATTACCTTGTTCAGTGAACAGAGGCTGTACATAGTAGCTGAAGTCTATGTGTTCAGGCACTGTTAATAGACACTGCATTCCGAGTATGGCACATACTAAATGAAATATCTGGAAGTTGAGGACCACAGTGTAGTACTGTTAAGAATTTCTTTTGTTGAGGAGTGATCTAATTAAACCAGGTGGAAAACTATTGAGAAAGGAAATTGGTTTTCTTTTGCTTCGGTCTGCATTCAGCACTTGAAGTGCTGTTCTTTTGCCATCATTTTCAGTCATCTTTCAGCGCATCTTTCTGTGTCACGTCCTTTGGAAGTGCTCCTGTCTGTGTTACCAAGATGCTGCTTTGTCAGTATTTTTCTAATTAGTGAAAAGCAGATCACTGCCTTTAAAGATGAGCAAGGTTTCTGCCTTACTCAGTGACCAATACACCAGTGTCTTTAAAGCTGTAACTTTGATTCCGAGTAGTAATTTCTTAAGAATACTCCCCACACCTCAAATACATTTACAGTTAGCACTGAACTCTGTGTGAGCTGCATCTAAAATGTTGAGAAAAGTTTGGAGCTTTCTGCTCAAGTTTAGGTCGAAGTTTGTGTTCTTCAGTAACAAAATTGATTACGGAATAAAGGTAATCCATATCTCTGAATGGGATTTCTTGTATAAAATCTGATTAGCTTGTGATATTTTTTTTTAAAATACTTTGTACCATGCTACATCAAGCTGCACATTTTCTTTATCAGTGTACAGTGCGTTTTTGCAGTCATTATCAGTTAATTTTCTTTGTGTTAGCAGCCCCTTCATAACGAAGGACATATAAGGAAAAAAAATGATGCTGAAGACTTCTTACCATTTTCATGCTGGTTTCCTTTTATGCTCCATCTGCATCTAATTGGGAAAGGGGCAGCTCTTCGGTATCAACAGCCCTTCCCAGGTTGGGTGAAAATGGCTGTGTGGAGGCCAGGAGAGCCCCTGCTCCTCTATGGAGGATATTCCCAAAAGGACTCTCCCTTTGGAGGGAGTTCCCCCCTTGCTTTTAAGAACATTCCTATGTGGGTTGCTGGGAACTTGCTCTCTCTTTACAGGGAGCTCCTATTGGGGATTGTCAGGAAATTCCTTCCTCACATGTGAGGAAATTTCCACTACAAATGCCAGAAAAAAATTACCTCATTTTAAAGGAAATTTCCCCAAGAAATATTAGAAATTCCTCCCTTGCTGTGGGACTAATTACCACTTGGGTTACCAGGTAATTACCACCCCCCCCTTTGACAGAAATTTCTGTGTGGAAGACCAAGACCTCCCCCCTCCCATGACACCGGATGAAATTCCCACTTTGATTAATGGTTATTTTCCCCACACTTGGAGGAAGATGCCCTGTGGAATAGCAGGAACTTCCCTCTGCCGTGGTGAGTGCAAAGAAGTTTCCTGCACATACTGGGGGAAAGTTCCTCCTTGGAACAAAACCCCTCCAGTTGTACTCCCTTGCCCTCCCACCCCTTGCAGCCCCCATCTGTGTGCAGCCGCACTCAGTGGGTTTCCAGCAGTGCACAAATGCACCCAGGCTGGTGTGGGCAGCAGCTCCTGGCCTCACTGCATGCTTCCCTGTCCCATTGTCAAGGTACATTCCTTTCACCCCTTGCACTGGGTGCCCTCTACACTCAGCAGCTTGTAAATAACTCATTTCCCATGTAGCAAGATTCCTGTCCACAACCTTTGAGCCTGGTGGGGCTGGGTGACATTTCACAGTGGGAGAGGCAGCCCAAGGAACAGGAGCAGTTACAGTGCTGTGCCAGCATGGGCACAGCAGCAGAGCTGAAATGGTTTGAAGTAATGAGATTGCCCGAGCCATTTACTTTCCCTGTTTGCAAACCTTTAGCCTGTGGGGCTGGGATGGATCTTGTGGAGGGCTCTGCAAGGCAAAGGAGCTGGGGCAGGACTCCAGGGGCCGGGGCAGGATGGGGTAGAGATGAGGCATGCTGCTGAAGGGGTGGGCAGCATGAAATACTGCCAGGGGAGATTGCTCTTCCCAACCCTGCCTGGCTTCTCCCCTGGGCTCAGTGAACATTGGAGCCCACATGCAGCCTTCCCTCTTGTAGCCCACAGGCCCCAGCATCAAACATCCCCACAACCACAAGGACACGACACCGCTGTACAAAAATCCCTCTTTCAATGAACTGAAAAGACAACCGCGTCTCGCCGGGGTCGGTGGAGGTGCCAGGACACCTCTGGAGGCCCACTGCTGCCTTTGCTCTAGGAACGCCCTCATCCTGAAGATGTGAAGCTGGTGCCACCTCCACCAGGCTCACTGGTAGTAGTTGCTGAAGGCATGGAGGATATACAGGAAGGTCGTGATGAAGGCGAAGAACTGTAGGAAAGGAGGAGCAAAAGCTGGAGTCAGCTGAATCTCCACAGGGTACAACTCCATCGTCTCACAGTGTTCTCTGTCTGGGGAACCCACTCGGCCAAAAGCTCCCTCCAGCCTCATAGAAGAAGCAAAGCCCCCACATTGCTCAGGATGTCCCTGAGCTGCTGAGCCCCAAGAACCCCCTTATGCTGGCTGCAGTGTGATGGACAAAAGGAGCTGAGGCTGCTGGGTGATACAGGCTTGGATTGGAGTGTCCCTGCCTTGGCAGTCATACTTGCTTCTGCATCTCCCCAGGAGAAGCTGCTGGTGTGCTTCTGGACTGACTCACCGATGCCGCACAGTTGAGCTGGTAGTAGAGTGGTGAGCTGAAGCTGAACTCGGAGTTGATTGTTGCGTTGGCTTGCAGGACAGCAGCGCTCATGTACAGAATGGCTGTGGCACCGTGGTACAAACTATCCTGCAAAACAATGGAGTGGATCAACGTGGAGCAAAAGTCGCTCTGCCTTCCTTTCTGCCATTCACCCTGGGGACAAGGTGCTAGTGACCAGCCTCTGTGCATGAGCGTACGGATTGGACACGCGCGCAGATGGGGGCTGGAACCAAGCACTGCCTGGCTGCTTCGCAGCGTGCTCAGCCCTCCTGCTTCCACCCAAGGGAACCCATCTCCAGCTGGAAAAGCACAGAGCCCTGCCACAAGCTCACGGATTGTCGGGGATGGAGGTGGGAACAGCTTCTGTCACACCCTGAGCTCTTCTCCTTTGTTCTGTGCTCCAAATGGGGCTGAATGCAATGAAGTGCCATGCAACGGAATAGCAGAACCTCCCCCAGGCATTTCCAGGAAATGCTTTGCTGTGCCCCCCATGAGGAAAGGGACACTTGTTTGCAGACGGGCTGGCCAGCTCATCTCCAGCAGCTGCTGCCGCCCACCTCCGCCATTTCTGAGCCCATCCTTACCAGCACTTTCCAGTTGTTGCTGTTTTTGTGAAAGCCGAAGAGGTAACTTATGAGGAGCAACAGGGAGATGAGGCAGGAGGTGAGGGACACGTACATAACCCATCCCTGCAGCAGTGGGAAGGAGACCGAGGTAGCAGCGACGAGGATCCAAACCCAGGCCCCGCAGATCTGTTGGCGACAAACACGGGCACTTCTAGTGAGCACAGCACGGGGAAATCCCTTTCTTCTCCCTGCATCCTCGCATACCTCCTTCTCAGATCAGCCTTCACCTTTGGGCAGTGCAGCACAGCCTCCGTGCAGGGCATCCTTGGACCAGCAGCAGCATCACAAGCTGGCACAAGTTGCTCTGAATGCTCTTGCAAATACTTCCCAATGTTTCTTACAAAAAGGAAGTCATGGCTGCTTTGTTTGACAGAAGGAAAAGCCTCACCCTGAGGGCTTCGGCAAGACGCCAGAAGCACACTTTTATCTCGGAAATGTGAACCACTGATGTCAGCCCAGCCCTGCCTGCACATTAATCTCCTGGGCCTGAAATCACAGCACAAGGAAGTTGTCTCCTGACTTCACACAGCAGCCCAGAATGAGTCGCTTGCTCCGTTTCCACCTCAAGTGATTTCTGAGCAGAATATAGCACGCAGGGCCGCTTCGATAAGCTCTCGCCAGCTGTGTTGGTCAGCCTCCCTTGGTTTACACTGTGCATCCACGAGGTGTGGATGGTGTGTGCTGCTGGTACCACATCGTGGCAATGAGCTGCTGGGTCCTGTGTCAAAGTACAGCTGCAACTACTGCAGCCAGTCAGGCTGGATGCCCTCTGGACTCAGTCACAATGTGAAGATGTACAGAACTTTATACAGTACAGGAAGCCCACTTGCCTATAGCCCTCGAGCCCTCACAAGACTTAATACAAAGAACAAAATGCCTTTAATTATAAGCTGTTCTCAATTTCTGTTTGCTAAGTAGAACTGCTGCTGCTCCCCAGGCACACAGCACTCTCCAGCCTTTCTCAGCTAGCTGGCAGCCCCCTGTGCAGGCTCTGTGCTGCTGCTGGAGCTCAGCTGGCCCTCAGGGTGCACCGAGAACAATTTAGCCAAGAAGAGTTCCTCCGTGTTCAGAATAAGCCAAAAGAAAAGAAGGTACTTTTCATTCAGGCTATTTTCAGGATCCTTCAGGGGCTACTCCCAAATTGTTAAGCGCAGCTTTCCCTAAAGTCGCTACCCAGGTGGCAGAGCACAGCAAAGCTGAGGGTACTCACTATCTCCGGCAGGATGAAGGCGTAGGGAATGGTTTTAAAGACGACCGGTCCGGAGGGCAGGGTGGACTGTGAGGTGGCTGCAGTGGGAGATGCTGATGCCATCGCTCCTCAGCCGTGGCCGCTCGGGCTCCGCTAGGCTCGCATGTGTCAGTGCTGCACCACTCCCTGCGGGCTTTTAGCTGACACACCCGCGGGGACGTAATCGCAGAGACCAGCCCAGACTGGCACCACGCTGCTTCCTCCAGTCAAAGGAGTCCTCACTAACCCTCCAGTTACCTCCTAATACACCCTGATGTCAACACGGGGATGGGATGGGCTCCCAGACCTGCCAGCACTGCCACTGGCAGCAGCACGCGGTCAATTGAACGAGAAACGACAAAGAATCCAAGCCATACTAGCACAGAAATGTTTCCTACAATCCGATTTTGTCCTTGGCACTCTCTCAAGTGTGAAGTATTTTCGTTTCCACTCTTTGCCTCCTCCCCTTTCTGCTCAGGTTTCTGCTTTTTGTTCAGAAGAATCCCCCACGCCCACAGGACATATCCAGCCCTTGAACACTTACAGCCTGCCACGGCCTTGACAAACATTTTCTACAGGCAGCTCAATGCACTGGTGAAAGATGGGAGAGACTGTTTGCTCAGAAGAACATCCACTAAGAGACAGCTTTGATTTCCAGCTCCTTGTAGCTGTGATTTGGATTCAATGAAGGCACTATTTGTTCTGCCTCACCCGCTCAAGAAGCGTAGGAAATAACCAAAGGAATAAAAACTGAAGGTGGCATCTCTGGCCTATGTCACAGAGTAGACAGAAAGACTCCACCAACTTGGGCAATACTCTGCAGCAAGAGGAGGATGACATCCTACTATGATATCATATATCTCTATCAGAAGGGCCAAATTTAGGCCTCAGAATTTGGGTTCCAGGCTCTTGAACAATACAGAATAGAATCAAATCCATGATGAGGAACATCATCTGAACCAGGGGAATGTGCTTTGTAGGACTTCCAAAGGCTCCAGTTTACAAATGCTGTCAGTGAGGACTGGCCTTGGGCTCTACAGTGCTGTGATCATTGAAAGACCTTGTTTTAAAATATTTCAGATCAGTTTGGATGTAAATTCATGTGTGACTTGGGAAATGCTCACCTCACCAGACTCTGTGGCAATGTGCCCATCACCATGGACAAAGCGTGCAGACATCCGGATACTCCAGCGCAAAAGAGAAAACAGATGAGTAACTTCCTACCAGGACTGCATAGCAGGGCCTGTGGTTCTACACTGCTCGGGGAAAAGAAGCCCTTAACATCCTGGTCCTTATGAGAAATATCCTGCAACTCATCAGCCTGCACTCAGAAGCCAGCACAAAGTGAGCTAACCCATGGTCTAGCCATGCAGAGGGGAATCGCAGCGTTGCCTGAATTCTCACCACCATTGATTTGCACTGGGTGGGGTCAAGCACACATTCCTGTGAATAACTCAACCTTTTCCTGAGTGAGAACGGAAAACAGTAAAACAGTCTAAATAAGGAGCAACCTGCCCTGTGCTGATTGGACAAGAGATTATTTTTTTCCTGACCCTGTTCCACGGCATTCTTAAAGATCGTGGCTGTTTTCCTTGCCTGCTACCAGTCCACTTGGGTGCTGAAACAGACTTTTGTTCACCCTGGTCAAAACAAAACTGGAAATCAATTGAAAGCTGGGTCAGAGAAGTGCTGTCAGTGCATTTGCTCTGCTTTAGCACGGAACAACTGTGGCTACAAGAGGTTCATGTAGCAACAGACAGCCATAGCTCTGGCTGACACTGCAGAGGGGAAAAGCGAATATAATTTATTTTAGTTGAACCAATGAAACAATGCCTGTCTCCCTCAAAACGTTATTTTTAATGTGTGAAAAATTTCTTTGCAATACAAAAATTTCTTGCAATACAGATAGTACACATAATTTCTCTTTTGTAAAAGTTTATCTGTACTGTTACTGTACAATCCATTCATACTGTGGGATTGTTTTTCCTCGTTTCTCCTAAGAAATCATAGGCCAGCTCTGAGATGTCAAAGGCTGTGTGAGTGTTTTCTGAGGATAGCAGAGACTGAAGGGCACCATCGTTCTCTCGGCTCTTTCTCAGAAAGTCAGCAATCACCCTCCAGCGAGACGCTTCGGACTCCTCCTCTGCCCACTTGTAGCTGGGGAGCAAAGTAGACCGGAGGAGAGGGAAGACTGAGTCGTGGTACACCAGGATGAACACAGACTTCAGGAATTCTTGATCTCTCTGCAAAGAAGAAAAGCATTTGAAATCATTTTCATGCAAAAATAAGCAGTGCTGTCAAGCAGTTCTACGTAAGAAAAACAAAACAAAAACATTCAATCAAGCCCAATTCCCAGGAGACCGGACCTTCTTAAACATCAGTCAGGCTGGATGAGCCTCAAACTCAGCACAGAACAATATTATGTAAGCTACAGATCAACACATCAGCTCTCCAGCTGCTGGAGCCAACACAGTGCAGTGGTACACAGCCAAACCCACTGATGCTGCCACCTCTGCTGAGAAGGAACCTTGTGATGCTTATCTGGCCAGTCCCCGTGGTTTTCACAGCCAGGGGGTTCTCTGGAGAAACAGACTGTGCTTTCCAACAAGCCATTCAAGGGCATCATAAGCTTCACAGTGCACTAAAATCCCTGTCCACATCCCCACACCTGATTTTCAGGTCCAATCTTACTGCACTCTGCCTGAGGAAGCATGACTAGTTTGGTATTAAAATTCATCACTTAAAGAGAAATTTCAACCTTTTGCAACCCTCTTCTCTCTCCACCCTGGCAAGCTGCCTATGTTGAAGCAGCCTGAACTATCAGGCTTTCTTTTGGTCCTACCTTCAACTTTGGATAGTCCCTTGCAAAACATGCTTAATTTAGGTTGGGCAAACAGAGGAAACTGGAAAGTCTAAACAAAGTGTAAAAAGTGAACACCATTTTCTTCCTTTTTAACACCTAATATCTTTGTATTAACTCACCGAGTCTTAATGACAGCTCCTTCATCTCTCCCTACCTATGTTTGTAATCACATATATTAGAAATGAAAGTCAGTTTGTTGGGGGCAGTGGAAATCCAGAGACCTCTGATAAATGTCTCAAACCTTCTTCATTTCAGAATTATTTTGGTACAAGCTTTTGCAAAACTAGAAGAAATCTTTGCACTTCTTCACTGCTTTGCATGAAGTCTTGTACTGCCAACAGAAAGTCATCTCATTGGGTGTTCATATTTCTTCCTAAAAACCCCAGTGTATGAAGAAAAGACTCTTCTCCAGAGCCCCGCATGCAGAAATTGAGTGTGTTTGCTCTTGTCTCTGGGGGGAGCACACACATCCTCCCTGCCTTGCAGGGGATGCAAGGGATCCCAAGCCCCACCAGTCCCTCCAGTGCTCTTGGCAGAGAGATGCAACAATCCCTTGTACCTTGCACCGCAAGACTCTGAGCAGGAGGTAGAGCCATTCTTTATGTAATTACTTCACATTCTGACAGGGCACTCTGTGTAGAGACAATTATACCCTCCCATGCTTGCAAAACCTAGAAACTAAGAATCAGCCTGGTCAATTCATCAAGCACTGACCGCTTCAAACAGACAAAATTTGGATGCCTCCTTTTCCCAACACAGTAGAACATGCAAGAAATACAGAGCACTGCCTCCTCAAAAACTCACCTGCCACTGAACCTCTGCTAGGAATGTGAACAATACAACTCACATTGGAAATCTCTTTGCTACCCCTGGGAAGCTTACCAGTTCATGTCTCAGCTGAAGATTAGCAGTTTAATGTCATAAAAGCACACAAGACGGAGCAAGACCCAGCTGCTGTGCCAGGCAGCAATCCTGCCATAGGAGTGGCACATGACAAATCAGGTAAAACTGGATGGTTCTGGGATTCTGAGCAGTTACTAATTCTCTGAGCAGATCAGCTTACATTTTGGATGAATGGCTTTGAAAAAGCTGTTCTGCTTCAATGGCATTTTGTTTTGTTTGCATAAAGGGGAGCTCTCTCTGCACATCTATTCGGTACACAATGAGTACTGCATCCAAGATGTGAAGAGTCTTGCATCAACACCCAGTCTTTCCCATTCAGTTATCTACAGCTGCTCTCTGTTCAGAGGATAGGAGACAGGACTAGACACAGGTAAGCCTGCTGATGTGGCCAATTCAGTTTGTCTGCAGCTGTCTGCACGCCAAAATGGGAGACCACAAGTGTTTAACATAGGGAGGCTGCAGAACGTGGGGCCTTCCTCCAGGTAGACTGGAGCAGGACTGGAGCTGAGAGGATGGAGAAGGAAAGATTGTTTTGTGGACATACACAGCCCTTTTGTACCAGTGAAAAGTTTTCACCGGGCAAATGTTGCAAGCACATTGTGAAGGAGAGGCACATTTTGAGCACAAACCTATGACATCTTCCACATTAACAATTATATTTACAAGCACTGGTACAAAAAGTTACAAATCCATTTCACAGTCCTTCTAGTTTTCTGTTGTGAATATGGTAATAAATGTTAAGAACTATATTTGGCGTATCTGCATTTTCTAAATAAATCTGTGGTGAGAGGAACACTTAACTCGAGCAGCAAAGCTGAAAGAAAGCTTCTAGTTTGCATTAGATTTAGTGTATGTCAAAGAAAAAACTAGCACTTGGTAATGTACTACCTTTTCTGATCTCTTCAAAGTTCTTTCTCTGTCGGCCCAAGCACTCTGAAATGAAATGTAAAATATAGAATGGGAAATCAGATTGAGATTGGGGAAATCTGGCAAAGTTCTACTTTTACCTGCAGAAATCCCTCTTCTACTGCAGCCCCGTGGTGGCTTAAGCCCTTGTTGCAGCCCTTCTTTCCTCGTGTTCTAATCATTAATCACTTTGAGGCTTACATCCTTTTTAGATGGGCTCAGATGTTCTCTTGCTTTTGAAGGGGCTAAGGCAAAGAGATCTGCCTGTACTTGAAGTAATTGTAACTTCTCTGCTGCTTGGCTTTTCCGTTTATCTTTTTACAGTATAAATTAAAAAGCTCAAATTATGTAAACTAGCTGGAAATTCTGACACATCAGGTGTAACTGAACACTATATAGAAAACATACCCGCAGTGCATCCATCAGGTCTGGCTGATCCATGAGTTGAGGAAAAGTTGCTAAAATTGGATTACAGATTAATTCTGAAACAAAAAACAAACACATTGGAGGCAAAGAAGAAATCGGATGGTTTTCAAGGCAGATGACCTGCTATGCCTAGAAACAGCCCCCTCCCCAAACTCTTCAGAGGAAAAATCTGCTGGAATAGTACTCCAGAGCTGCAAATCATTGAAGAGTTCTCTGACAAGAGCTTTCTACAGCAAACTCTAATCACTGCGATGCAGTTAGCAAGCGAGAGAACAGATGTGCATGAAAAGAAGAAAACAGCAACAACAACAAAATGCCAAACCAAGTGCCAGTTTATTAGGAGAAGCCAGCAAGTAAGAGACC
>JAPSGF010000007.1:27873176-27925084 GCA_035772895.1 Perdix hodgsoniae
TTGGGGATAACTGGACAACAACTGCTTTTTCAGAACATGGCAGAATACGGCCACCCATTTTGGAAGTATTATTGACTCTGAAGTAAGAGCATCAATTTGCCTTTGTAACGTCAGAAAAATAAAGTAGAGAACTGCAACTGGAACAACTTCTGAACTGTGGGGGTTAAAGCCTTTAAAACATTTCCAATCAAGACTCAATCCAAATGGCAGCAATTTCACTCCAACAGAGATCATCAGCCTGATGTACTGCCCTATGTTACAAAGTTCAAATCAGGCGATTGTGGTGGATGGACCTTAGCTGGCCTTGAAACACTGGGCATCTGTTTCTCATGGATGAGTTTAATAAATAAAGCATTCATTCATTCAAGGGTCTGACTTGTGTATACACTTTGACTACTTGCTGTCTGAAAGTCCATGAAACCAGCTTAGTTCTGAGCATCTTTGAAAGGTGAGCCTATAGTTCAGGTGCCTCAGCATGGCATCACATGGATTGTAGGCTAAAATGTACAAGCAAACTTATTTGCCATAGGAACAAAGAACACATCATTCAAGCTGGGAAAGAGACAGAGGAGAAAGCACAAGAAAATTACTTTGCAGCACCACTGCCAATCATGTGTAGTAGAGTTAAGAAATGTAATTTTTTCTGTATTTCAAGTGTGAGTGTGTAACAGAAAAGACTGTAAACTAACACAATTCTGCTGAAGGAAAGATGTGGAAGGAATAGGATAGAGATTTTCAAAATCGGCACAAGATACAGTCCTAAAAGCAGAGCTTTTCCACTTCTATTTCTCCCCACTGCATTGACCAGAAAGTAAACAATTAAATCAATAAAAGGAATTAAAAGAGGATGACTTCATCCCAATGACAGAAACAGCTGCTTAGTCTTTCCTATAACATATGAGAGCAGCATTCACTAGAAATGGATGAGTAAATCTGTCAGCACATCTGATCTCTCATTGCACGGGTGGTGCAAAGGAAATGTTTATCTTCCAAACAATCCCTTCATCTTTATTTACTACTTATTTAGAAATAACCTTTTGCCTGTCCACGTGGGCTTTTTGGGGGCCTAAGTTTCACTGGAGACACTTCTCATACTTCACAGAAAACAAAACTATTCTCATGGTTTCTGCATCTTGCTGTGTGAACTGGTGCCAAACAAGGCAACACGTTAGATGCAAGTTGAAATATTTCTAGTTTGAAATGCAAACACACCAAGAGGCTGTTTTCTTTTGTTAGCAGGGACAACAGTTCTCAATTTGTTCCCACTGCACCTGCAGACAGAAAGTTGAAACTGAAATCCTTGACAGAGGGAGCATGGCTTCCTATCACAAAGCAGTAAAAGCAGTCTCTGTCAGTGAGAGTTGCTCTTGCAGACCCATTTAATTTTACAAAAGAAAGACTCTGGAGTGACTACTTCTCTTTGGGAATCTGATCCTTTTTAAACACTCTCCTCTACTGAGTTCCAGCAGTGCAATCCTTACCTGCACTTTGCATGTTTATTCTCTCTCTCAGGAGTGCATCACCAAGTATTTGTCGATAAAATATCAAGAGATGGATGTAGCACATGCTGCCAATTAACGTTTCTGGTAACAAACTGTTGGGAAAATAAAGAACACTTTTATTCAAAATGTTCCTGCAAAGCACTGCTCTCCAAAACATCAGAATAACGACAGGTTCAGAGAGATGCCAGTATCAGCTCAGATGGGGGTCTCCATGAAGCACCCAGCTTGGGAGGGCACACACTGATAGAGTTCTAACAGCCAGACTTCTGCTGTTGCCATTTTCAGCCTCCTCTAATTTAAAGCTTTTTGCATGCTTTCAACAGCACAGTTTTAAGCCTCAGAGAATGAACGTAACATGCAGGTGAGACAGCGCTCAGATTTTTCCATAGCCTATGTTGCAGGGAAGGAGAACACTTCAGATAGATCTCTGGGACCATTCTAGGCTGAATTATGTTCCCATTTTACAGCAGCACACACAGATACTTACTTCAGGATGTCTTTTGACTGTGTGCTTAATGACCTCAGTTTCACTACAAGCACAGGCTGCTTCTTGAGTGATATAAGCTGATGAAGAACACCACTGCCTGCTTGAGAAATAAATACACAGTTAATTAGTCAATTTGAAATAATACAAAGAATTATATTACAAGAATGAATACTGACATATGTTGTTTTTTTATGGAATTGTAGTAGTTTAAAGATGGTCTAAAAATCAGGAGGAATTGAAAGCTTGATTTATTTATTTGTTTTGCATTTTCAGTTGTATCAGTATTTAGCCTAACTTAAGCCACATAGGGCTTAGTCCCCCTCCACTTGCTTGTTCAAACTCCCTTCTGCCACTGGCTTGTTTTGGTGAGTTCTTTCCATCTGGCTCAGTTCCCCGCTGCAGTTCACAGCATCACCTGTACTGCCAGTCGCTTATCACACCAGGTGCTGTGAGATAGGGAAAAAACAGAAAGCCATGGGAACTCTTTAGATCAATGTTACTGCTGAATCTTGCAGCAGCACCCCACAACCAACACACGTTCAGTGCAATTACAGAAGTAGCTGAAAACCTGCATCAAAAAATAATCCTCAACCTACAAATGGAAGTCACAGCAGTGTTAGCACTGACAGATGGTTGTGAATCCACCTAGCACTAACAACCAATTCTCCCTCGTGCAAAACGTGAACACACAAAACAATGCCAGGCTGTGGTGACAGCATGCTAATAACAGCCCCAGCTGAGCTCTGCATGCTATAAAAAAGGTGTGACACACATCATTTTACTTATCAAATGTTTGTGGGAAACCATACCTCTTCTTGATAGTGATGGGTCAACCTCAACACCTCTCTCATAGGGAGTACCACCATTTAATAGCAGCTCATACATTCTGTGAAGGAAGAGCAGCACAGTAAAACAATGTATGGATATGTGAACACAGCACAACTGCTCTCTGAGAAAGAAAGAAACCTGCTATCTCAAATAAAAACCTGACAGTGCTTGAGGTTATGACTGGTATTTGATGTGAAATGACTACACCTCAGTACTAAGCAGCCAAACCTCAGATGATAAATTTAAAACTCGTATCATATTGGGAAACTAACTGATTATTTGAAAAGAAAATAGCAGCAATGATAGCAATATTTTCCTTGTATGCAAACTATCAGCTGTTTCATTCAAGTGTTTCTGAGGAATCACTGCTGAAGCATCAAATTTTAGATGCAGAAGATTTTAAGTGTTTAATAATAATGTGATCACAGTTCTGTCAAGAATAAGTCAGTGTTGAAGTAACCATGTGATTTCACTCTGCAGAGACTGCGTTTGACTCAGTGGAACAGAAAACACTAGAGACCAGATTTAGAAGAGTTATAGAGGCTAATACTTGCATCTTAGATTGGACTACACCTGCCCATATTAGATATGAACTTCACTCCTAACCTAAAATATATGTATATGCATACATACAGAGAGATGGAAAACATCATAAACTTACTTGGAAGGAACAGGCATTCCATCAGAAGTAAAAAGCTTCTGAAATGCCCAGCCACAGCTTAGCTCTTGCCGTTCACCTGTTGACTGCAAAACAAAACAGGAATGTAAACCTGAGCAGCTGAACCAGACATTCTACCGTTCAGCAGAAAAGCTGTGGTGAAGCTGATCACTCCCATAAAGCCAAGAGAAGCACACTGAAGGAAAATCTACATATATCAAATACTAGAAAGATTTACTACCAAGCACTGGGAAATGGAGCAGATCCTGTGTGCCAAGCCACCCATTTCCAGCTCTATCCCAGATCAGCTGCATGACCCTAAGAGTACCATTTTACCTTTCAGGCTCTCAACTTGAATAAATACCAAGTGAAGGCACAGTTTCTTTCTTTTTAAGGTGGTCTGATAAGATGAAACAGAGAGAAAGCCCCAGAGCACTGCTAACAGGTCAGAACTTGCACATAGTCCTCTGTTTAACATCGTTCTGCAAACAGAAGCTGACAACTGTATATAACCTTGATTATTCAAATTTGCATAAGAGGGGCTATTATCTCTGGTTAGGACTCCATGAACCATCACTGAACGTGTTGTTCATCACCAGCACTCACACCATCCAGCTCCCTACACATTTACTCCACTTATCTTCCAATGCAACAGTCCTGCATTCCCACCATGCTTGCTATCAGCACCTTTCCTCCATGTTGCCACAGGGACATCTGCATCCTAGGTTCATACAAGTGTTAATGAAAGAGAAATACAGCAGTACCTCTTTTGTAAATTCTGTCTTTTCAGAATTCTCTTTTTCAGAATTATTCAGAACTCTGCCCATCATGTAATACCCTAATCACTGCAATGATTTTTCCTTTCACTCAACAACTGCTTGACTGCCAGAGTTCATCTGAGGAAGATGGTGGCAATCATGAAAATGCAAATGTTTCAAAAGAGGCAGCAAAGTTTGACTCAATCTTGTAGACAAAGCAGCTGAGATCTTTCAGAGGAGGACCTCCACCAAAAAGGCACTGTTTCCTTCAAACAGCAGTGTTTCCTATCCCCCTTTCTGTTATTTCTTATGGAAAAAAATGGTGTTTCCAACCATTGTACTTTCAGAAGCATCTCCTAGAAGGATAGGAGGATATACCTGTATCACTTACAGAGACCAGTGTTCTATTTGAACAGTTAACATTGTAGTTTCCAAATTACACACACAAAAATCCAGTAACACAGGAGTGAAAAGAGAACTGGTCCTTTGTGATCACATTACACAAAAGTCTTCAGCAGAAACTATTTCAGCATGAGAAAAACTAGACTTATGTCCTGTAGTCAGGAAGCCTTTTATTCCCTAAGTATTGACTAGAACTAAATTTTCTCAAAACCAACTCTCTGTCCTCACTCCAGATGCCAAAATATAGACAATTTTGCAATAGCAAGAAAAAAAAAAACCCTGAACTTCCATTTGGATATCACAGTCCTCTGTTGAGATACTGCAACTTACCATGGAAAACAGGACAGCTGATTTGCTTTATAAACATGCTTGGAATGATTTATTCTGCAACTTTATGCACTTACGTTGCGAATGTAAGTGATGCCAAGTTCAAATAGTAAACCAATGTCTGAAGATAAGGAATTGGACCTGACAAAACAGTCACCATCCAGTAAGCTGGGTAAAATGCCTGTTACCTTTACGGAGGGGGAAGAAATAATAACGTACATATTAAAAGAAAGAAAGCCAACAGTCACCTCTGATTTCTAAAGGCAATTAAACACATCATTCATTTACATAAGATCTCAGACCCCACCCCATTGCATATAAAAGAAAACAAGAAGTAGAGAACCAATTTCAGTTGAAACCACTGCTCTGTTTATTCTTTACGTTGCCATTAACCACAGCAATGCTACTAAGGTACATTTTTTGTGCTGACAAGATATCAAAGAACTTTCAAAGCCAAAAAGCAGTGAATTCTCTCTGAGAACACAGTAACAACTGAGGTAAAACACACAAACAGTTTGGCTGTGAACGCAGCTTTGCACAACACCCAAAATATGGGACAGGGCATGTGTTCTTTCAAAGGAAATAACAAAGGAAAAGCAAAAGCTCATAAGCAAATGAACAGCATGTAGTGTGCACCTGGCAACAACTCAAAGTTAAGCAGTGCCACTGACTGGATCACCAGTTCCTCCCACTACTTCTCCTTCCACTCAACTCTTTTCTCCAAAGTATTTTTGCTTTAAAAGTTTAGCTCGAATTGCTTCACTCCAGCAAGTCTTTTCTGCATGTTTATTTTGGTCACAAGAGATGTTCTTTCAACAAGAATAGCAGAAATAATGGACATGGCTAAATAAGAAGCTGTAAACAGACACAGTAAATAGTAAAATTGTATCATGCCCTGAGCAAGATACCTACCCGTGGAGAAAAGGTCCACATATGAGGGTTTTTAGGTTGCCAAGTAGCTCTCACTGTATGAATGTTACTCAGCACCTAAAACATGACAGTGGGGAAAAATGCTAAAACAAGTTTTTTTGGAAAGCTACTCAACTCTAAGAAAATGCAGTATTATCGAAAGTTGATCCAAGGTTCTTCATGCCACAAAGAAAATCACACTTGCTCTTCAACTTCATCATACAGTCTCTAAAACTCTGGAGGAAGGCAGAATCATCCAACCATTCCTGCTTCCAGTACACCAGGAATAGTTCCTTTGACCCATTAACACTCAGTGCAGCAGAAGGAAATCCAACGCTGACAATCTGGTATCTTATCTTATGAAAAGCACAAAGGCACACGGAGGAATGATGGCAGGTGTGGAAATAGAATCATAGAATGGCTTCTGTTGGAATGGACATCAAAGCACCCCAGCCCCAACCCCTGCCATGGGCTGGCTGCCCCCCACCAGCTCAGGCTGCCCAGGGCCCATCCAACCTGGCCTTGGGCGCCTCCAGGGATGGGGCACCCACAGCTCTCAGGGCAGCACTGCCAGGGCCTCACTGCCCTCTGAGTAAAAAGTCTGAGCGTGACCCTGCCCCAACTATTCCTGGGCCCATCAGAGAGGACAGAGCAACCCAAACAGGGCTCACCTCCACAAACACAAAGGTACAAAGAAGCACAACAGCAGGTAGAAGAACCAAAACTGTGGATGCACAGAAATGAAGCCCCCACCCCAGCCCCACCCAGGGCCGTCCAGGAGCTGGGTGTGACAAGATGAGTCAACAAGAGGGACTCCCAGTATCACAGACAAAAAGGGGTGCTGCTTAGGGCTGGGAGGCCTTACAGCATGCAAGGGAGAACATGTTGGGACTGCAGCTGACTTATGTGATGATCAGAGAAGGAACCATGGCAGAAAGAAGACTGAGGTGGTTTGTAGAATACAAAGAGTGGGACATTAGAGGGATAAGGGGATAAAGCAGTGTGCTTGTGAGCAGGCTGGTATGCATGCCTGGCCATGCCCTGCCCATGATCAGTGCAGTTTGTCCTGTCTTCTCACTCAACTCCATTTCTCACTTTTTTTTTTTTTCTGCGTGAATGGGCTCTCTGTTTTGTGTGCATGTGCATGGAGGCCCAAGTTTCAGCAAACAGAGGCAGCCCACAAGTCACAGGAAAACTATATTTACTGCACCTGGAGAGAATGAGGGTATGCATGTCAGTGTGCTGTATCAAGCCAGAGTAATTGGCAAGCAGGTTAAGCAGCCTGGGAGCCAGGTCTGAGTGTATGTCTCTGAGACAACTGGACGTGATGGCTACCAGAGGGACCAGAGCATCGCGTACACCTCATCAAGACCTTTGTTGATAATCAAACTCACCCGATTGCCATCAAACAGACAGAGTCGAACGTGTCTACTGAGAACCTGAATGCTGGCTGCTGGGAGAGGAATCGTTTTACAGCTACATAAAGTTACAATCAGGGATACTCGAGTTGGTATGGGATAGATCTGAAATACAGACAACAGAAGGAGGAGTAAATCTAGAGGTTCTTCCTGCGTGTGGTTATCATTATGTGTTTAATTACTGAAATGACTGACAGTAGTGATCAGTGGACTGGATTCTTTGACCCACAAAACTAGCACAGTATTGGTGGCAGCAGCAACATTTCTTCATACACCTTTACACCTCTCCTAAGGAGATTGCTACAAATCATTTAGTGTGACAGGTACAAGGTCCTTTCAGAAAGGAATGCTGTCACGGGGCCCTTCACCAAGTATTTCAGGTGACAATTATATGTTTGGGCTATTGTTTTTCCAGTGGTGTTTTATAAATAGTTATTCTAAAAATGGTGTGAATCAAGAGATAATCATTAGTCAGAATGAAGAAAGACAAATTAAACTGGTGGTTTCACAGCGACCAGTAGACATTCATGGCAGAAGAATTCAACTCACCACCTGTGCAGATTTGTTTCAACCCAAATAAGGAACCACAAGCTTAAGACGAAATGTAATTCTTAAGAAATACCCAACATGGCAACCTGTACTGATTCATTTTTTTTTAATCAGAATGTAATAACTTCTAATGCCTAAAGAATCTAGGTTGACAATGAAGAACTCTATCATTATTTTACACCAAAATTGATCTACTAATATGAAACACTTATTTTAAAGTTGCTAGCAATTCATATCTACAGATGTCATCGTTTCTCTTGAACCAAAAGCATCACAGCTTTCTTATCAGTAATACTCACAGTATTTTTTTCAGAATCCCACACCAAATCTTTAAAAGCCAGCTGGGATGGAGTAAGTTTAGGCTGCAAGAAGTAACTTGCTCTGAACTGATTACCTGAAACAAATGCCATTAAGACAGATAGATAGATATCTTAAAAGTCTTTTATGATCTTTATTGCCACAAAATCAATAATGCCCAAAATTCAGATGTGGCTAAGGTCCATTTAAATATTTGACAATACTAAAGAGATTTCTACTACAAGAACCCTCTCAAATGGGAAGAGCTCTTTGGAAAAGTGTTCCGCAATATTTCATTTTAGAATCGTTGTAATTTTTTTTTGTCGATTAAGCTACTGACTAGAATCACTTTTAAACGAAAAGATTAAGAAAAATGAGATGTGTGCTATCTTTTGAAGTCTTTTCATGGAATATCTGTGAGAAAAAGGGAGGGAGGCTATTAAAGTTCATAATTTTCTGCAGTGTCAACAGGAACAGTCTTCCAAAGTGGAAAATGCTTGAGATTATCAGGAAACTTGTCATTGCCTTCATGTGCTCAGGATTTCACTCAGATAGACTAAATTTATTTGATAAAGGGAAAAAAACCAACACTGTTAATACATTATTTAACTGGCCAAAAGTACCCCGAGCTGATTACCAATTGCAATAAAGCAATGAAGATTTTATCCCAGTCACTATCCTGTTGGACTAAAAAACTCACTACAGACAACTGTAAATCCTGCAGTGCAGTTGCTATGAGAAAACCTTACCTTGTTCTAAGAGCTGGGAAAGTGTGGATAGACGGAATCCTGCAGGAACAGCTCCCATGGTTGCCAACATCTCTACTGTGTCACTCTATGAAAAAACAAGTGGCTATTTGTGTTCCTGCTGTTCAGCAGCTAATTCGATTCTAATTTACAGCTCATCCACAACCACTATCAAAGACCTGAAGGATCAGTCACCTAACTCTACTTTGAAGCTGGTTTGATCCAATCCAAGGAATGACTTTTACTTTGTGTTGTGTATGATCCCAGACAGAATTTCTTTCATTAAATTCCCCTTCCATTATAATGCAGCATTGGTGCAGCTTGTTAATTAAAAAAAAATCACACCCATGAAAAAGAACTGGTGTTAATTAAAAACAGTGGTCCATACTATGAGACAAGGTGCATAGTAAAAGTCAAATCTTGTCTAAAAAATAATCAACATTATGGTAGATTACACTGCTGTGTAGGAGATATGCCTACCTCTGTGATAGCTTTTCTTACAGCACTCCAGTGAGAGTCTGTTCTGGAAGAAAAAAGAAAGATTTTTCTTTCAGAACACATTATTGTCATGTGGACAAAAATCTGAACACTAAATACATGTTTGCTACAGTGTCTTGTAAGCTGAGACATGAGTTGACACATGACCCAACCATATTTTGAGTTTGAGGCAAAAAGAAAAACAACACCGATAAAAAAAACCCAAACTCTCAAAAGATCCTACCGAAGTAAAAGTGTGTCTGCAAATTGAAGTTTGTACAATGGAGAAAAAACTGCTGGCTCTGGTTCAACTTGCTGCCAGCCAGAACCCCCAGATCCCTTTCCATGGGGCTGCTCTCGTCCCCCAGTCTATACAAATAGTGCTGCCCCATCCCAGGTGCAGAACCAGCATCCACTCTTCTTCATGCAGATGGTGACCACCCTTAAATTTGTCAAGATCTTGGGGCAAGGCCTCTCTACCCTTAAGGGTGCCAATACTCCTCCCAGTTAAGCATCATCCACAAATCTGCTTAATATAATGTCCATGCTTCCTCTGGAGAAGCAAAAGACTTTGGTTTGGACAGGAAGAAGAGCTGAAGTTCAGCATGAAAGTCCATTCCAGCTGCTCCATTAGAACTTTTTGTTAAGACAGAACAATAAACCATTTAAAAAGATAGTACAAAATAATAATATAAAAGTAAAACCATTAAGCACCTCTCCATTTTTGCTTCTTTAGAGTCTGCTCTGGGACTCCAGTGTCCCCTCTCACTCTCCCCAGTGTGGAATGGCTTTGGCCTGTGGGGTGATGCCCCTGCCTAAGCCTCAGTGAGGCCCAGGCTCTTGGCAGCCCAGGGCAGGCTGCAGGCTGGGCCTTTGCTCAACACTGGACAAAGAAGGCCACGGGATGGAGGACAGCAGAGGTACCTCCAGCTCCCACTGCAGGGCAGCACCACGGGATGGGAAAGGCCTCAGCAGGCCCCAGCACATGGTGGTTGCTATGAGGGTAGCAGCTGGCCAACTTCATACTTATTTGCCTTTGCATCATTCCATTTACCTTTTTTTAATTTCAGTTCCATCTGCTGTTTCATCCACCACTTCTATGTGTTCACTATGTGTATCACTTTCCTCTTGGCTTTCTTCATCTTCATTATGGACCTGTAATTCAGATTCAGAAAGGACAAGTGCTGGCTTTTTTCACAGTTCTGTTCTTAACAATGTCTTCTCCAACCACGGCACATAGGAATGGCTTAGAAGAGCAGACATTCTGTTCGTAATGCACAACAATGTCGCTGCACAACACTGCCCTTAGTTCTGTACCTACAGCAACAGATTGGAGTATTCTTACAAAAGCACTTTAAGGTAGAAAAGTTAGCTACCCAATAAATCCTATGTTCTGAAAAGCACTGTTCAAGAGTGTGAAAAGCACTGTTCAGTCTAGCAGGACTCAGTAGAGCCAAATTGTGTACCCACATTTACATATCCATCACAGCTGTCCACTGGATACACACCCAAGAATAAACATAGTAACACAAATAAGCCTTTAAAAAAATGGGGGGCAGGGAACAAAACTTGAAAAATCAATTTCTGAAAAGGTCTTCTCATGTCAAATAACAACACAATCCAGCTTTTATGTGAACTGCCACTTCATACGAATCATGAAAAGCAAGTATTAGTCCACTACAGCTTGAAGTCTTCAGAGCTGATCTTTAGTGGCAAAGATTATGGCAGTAATATACTGCTGTGTGCACATGCAAGCACTGTGACCAATGTCATGCAGCTCTATGATGATTAATGTACAGAACATTACAGAGGTGAGACTAGAACAGAAGAAGGTTGCAGCACACTAACCGCAAGATAGGTTCTAGGCACGAGGCCTCTCTCCCCTTTTGAGTTCTCAGCTACCCACCAGCCATCCACCTTCTTATCATGTATAAGCAGGACTTCACCTTTCTTGGCCATTGGGATAGAAGGAGAAAAAAGACAACCAAATATTTCAATAGGATGCCAAACACAATATGAACAACAATTCAGTTTTTCCCCACAGGTCGCAGACTAGACTCTGGTGCTACAGAAAGAGGCAAGAAAACACTGAACTCCAGTAAGGGAAATGCAGACTGGGGAAAGCCTTTCTTCCCAAATCCTTCTCAATCCCAAAAGCATAGAATTTAATTATTGCTACTGCTTAATAAAGAATGACCTGCAGTGCCAGCATGGCAATACATTGTTTGCAGAGACCTACTTACCGTAAAGGTGAGGTCCCCTTCCTGCTGTGCATTAAAGCTTCCCACTGCAATGCATTCTCTAACATCAGGATCATCCAACAATTTATCTTCATCTTCCTCATCTGCTTCTTCACTTTCTTCTTCCTCACTACTTTCTCCATTGTCATCAGCACTCTCATCCTCTTCTTTATCTTCGTCTTCTCTTTGAGGACCTTTCTGATGTCCCTCACTCCTACCCGAAATAAACCAAACTTTTTATTCATTTTTTAATTTTTAATAAACCTTTTTGAAATTGCTGTAAAAGCCTTACAACGTGGGCTTCCCTGTGTTATCCTCATTGTAGTCCCTGGCCTGACCTGAAATAGTATTTCATCCCTAAGAATACAGACCACAGTACAACCTGCATTATATTTCAGCCATTAACCAAAAACCTCAGAAAACAGCAGCGAGGCTTTCTTGACTTCATTAATAAAACAAGTCCCAGAAATGCCAGCTCTTCTGCAATTTTTTAATAGCTAATAAGGAGAATAAGCAGCCTTCGAGGGTCCTTTCCAGTGCTGCATGTATGATTCTGTTAAAGTAGATGCTTTGTTTGGGTTACTTACACCGTGTCATTCGTAGCCACGTTACTCTGATCCAAGATATGATCAAGTTTCTGCAGCTGCTGGGAGAGCTTTAGCAATAGCTTTTCTTCTTCTTCTTTCCTCTGGTTATAATTCCCCACTGGTGCAGGCTCATCAGCCTGAGAAAGGAAAATACAACAAATTTAAAGTTTGCCTGTAAAGATGGCTTTACAGACACATCTTGAGTTATGATATTCCAGAGCAGTGATGATTCCCTACTTAGTGATATTTTTCTTGCCTTTTACTTCAACAAGATGAAGTTCCATGGTATATTTTCAATCTACATTCTTCTCTCCCAATACAATGGAGTGAGTTGATAAACATCTTTAAATATATTGGGTCAATAATGATTTTAATGCACATAACAAAGCATTAAAAATATGTTTTTAGATAGTACAAATGAATCTCAGAGATCCCATAGGTTATGCAGTGCTAGGCATCACTTTCATCCTGAGGCATCTAAAATTGAAGGTTAGCATTCTCTGAATATTTACCACATTATTTAAGAAGAAAACCATTAACAAGTCTCTTTACCTACTTTTTTCAGACTATGAAGAGTATTTGTATTCTCATCCACCAGTTTCTGTAGCTGCACACATCTGCATTGAAAGCAAGACAGGCAGACAGCATTATCTTAAATCTGGTTGACAGGACACTGAAATCATGCAAAATCACTGAAATGTGTATATTTAGGTGCCCATACCTTCTCACAGCTGTATGCACACAGAGCTTTACAAAAAATACCAGTATGATCCCAAAGAGTACTTCATAAACCAGGTGTTTATTGTCTCCTTAGAAGTGGCGTTTTAACAAAACTCAAAAGCAGCAGCATGAACAGATTTGGAGCAGAGGGAGAAAATGAGACCATCTCCTGGCTCTGACAAGTTCTTGGGGACAATCATTCACACAAGAATCCCTGAAGAACAAAGGGAATGCGCAGCTTAACTGCTTATTACCTGTGATGTGCAAGTTCCCACTTTAAACAACTTCAGCCTTGAGGAATTCAAACAGCCTATGTGCTTACCAATGCTACATCACTCACTATCCCTACTCAAACCCAGCACTGGGTGGTGCTGAAGGAGCCCATTGCTGCTGCCCTAGCCTAGTACTACTTGGGGGGAAGGTAGGAGTGCCACTGCACCATGCCAGTTCCTCAGCATCGAATCTGTTTTCCATAATGCCCAAAAGAAGAGATAACAGTAGAGGCTCTGGTGACTTCCCAGGCTGGACCTCAGCAAGAGAGATCTGGTTCTGTGTCCTGGCATAGCACAAGTGGAGGCAGGTGATGAGTCGTGTCTCCCAGGGGTCCTTCTTTGGACGTGTACTTCAACATCTTTATCAGTGACACTGAGTGATATTGAGTGCACCCTCAGCAAGTTTGCTGATAACACCAAGCTGAGTGGTGTAGTTGATATAACAGGGAAAAGGATGCCATACAGAGGGACCTGATAGGCTTGAGAGGTGGCCCTGTGTGAACCAAACAAGGCCAAGTACAAGGTGTAGTACTTGGAACAGGGCAATCCCAGGTATGTGTGCAGACTGAGAGAAGTCAATGAGAACAGCCCTGTGGAAAAGGACTTGGGAGCCCTGGTAAATGAAAAGCTGGACATGAGCCAACAGTGCATGCTTGCAGCCCAGAAGGTAAACAGAGTCCCAGGCTGCATCAACAGAGAGGTGGCAGCAGGGAGAGGATTGTCTCCTCTCTGCTCTGCCCTCCTGAGGCCCCAGCTGCAGTACTGCATCCAGGCCTGGGACCCGCAGCACAAGAAGGATGTGGAGCTGTTGTAGTGGGTCCAGAGGAGGGCCATGAAGATGCTCAGAGGGCTGAAGAACCTCTCCAGTGAAGAAAGGCTGCAGGAGGTGAATTTATTCAGCTTGGAGAAGGCTCCAGGGAGACCTCACTATGGCATTACTGTACCTCGAGGGAATTCAAAAGCAGGAGGGGAAGCAACTTTTTACAGTCTGATAGCGTTAGGGCAAAGAGGAATGGCTTTAAATTAGACGAGAGGAATTTCAGATGAGGCGTTAAAGCAAATTTTCACTCAAAGGCTGTGAGACTGGCACAGGCTGCCAGAGAACTGAGGATGCCCCATCCCTGCTGGTGCCCAGGGTTGGATGGAGCCCTGGGAAGTCGGATCTGATGGGAGCAGCCAGCTCACGGCAGGGGGTTGGCGCTCAGTGATCGTTATGGTCCTTTCAAGCCACCTCCAGCACTGAACCCGTGTACGACCGCCGACGCTCCGGGCTGCGGGTGAGGCCGCGAGCCGCGCTTCGCAGGCACCGCCTCACCTTTGCCTCAGGGCCTCTCTCCGCCCGACGGCCGCGCCCGCGCTCTCCGCCCGCAGCGCCTCCACCTGCAACACACGAGAAGCGCCGTCAGCTGCCGGAAGGGACCCCAGCGGCGGAGCAGGCGGCAGCCGCCGGTACCTGTGCCCGCAGCTCCCGACTCCGCAGCTGCACTCGCTGCAGCGGGCCGCGCGCCCGCCGCCCCGTCATGGTCGCTAGGCAACGGGCGGCGCGGCGCACGGAGATGACGTCACTTCCGGGAGCTCCGGGCACGGGGCCCACGTGGTGCAGGGAAGCAGCGCGCGGGGCGCAGGAACGCGATGCGAGCCCAACCTACAGACACGGATTTAATGTTGCCGTTCGTGCCGCAGCGCGCCGCTCGGTCGCCCCCGCTCGGTCCGTCCCGCTCGCGTTCTGTCACGCCGAGATCCGTCACTCGTTACGCGTGTCCCCGTGCCGCGTCCTCGCCGATCGGAGCGACGAGGCCGCGGTGCGATCGGTTCCGGCCGGCGGATCGGCGGCGGTCCGTTGCATCGCCGAGCGGCGGAGACGCAGCGCTCCGCTGCACGGCGACGTCGAGAGCGGGGCGGCTCACGCGGAAGGAGGGAACGGGAACGGAGCGGAGGACGGCGGCGCCGGGCTCAGGCCGCCTCCAGCTGCTCCCGGGCGGCGTCCAGGCGGCGCTGCAGGCGGTTCTGTCGCCAGCGGAGGAAGCGGCGGCGGGCGCGGGCGGCCTGCCAGCCCACCAGCACGCCGGCGGCGAAGGCGGCCAGCAGCGCAAAGCGCACGACGCGGGGCCTCAGCGCATCCAGCGCCATCGGCGTCGCGGCAGTGTGCGCCGCGGGCGGCTCCTCCTCTCTCTCCTCCTCCCGGCCCGCCTCCGCCTCCCGCTTCCGCCGGCGGGGGCGGGCCCGTTAAATGCCGCGGGGCCGGCGGGGGGGGGCGAAGCGGCTCCTTGGCCATGGCTGAGGCTGTCTCGCAGGTAGCGCTCTCGCCTCGGGCTGGGGAGGCGGCGGGGAGTGCAGGGCGGTGTGTGCGCGCTTCATCTCCGCCTTTGGGTGGGGGAGCCTCCCCGGAGTGCTTCCCTCGACCCCAGCACCCCCTGACCCGTGTCTCTTCCCCAGGAGCTCCTGCTGGCAGCAGCGTTTGTCTCTGATGCGCAGTACAACAGAAATATTCCTTTTAAGACTTCCCCCGAGGCTGTCAGGTAAGGGGGTCTGCAGGGCTCTGCTCCTGCAGGCAGGCTGGGGTTGTGGGGACCGGGGTGAGTTCCTTCTCCCAGAGTGCAGTGAGGCAGTGACACGGCTGCGCAGGGAGTGGTGGGGTCACCGTCCCTGCAGGTGTCCCAGAGCCGTGGGGATGTGGCACTGAGGGATGTGGGCAGTGGGGATGGGTTGGGGTTGGGCTTAATGACCTCAGAGGTCTTTTCCAACTTCAGTAGTTCTCTGTTGGAGGGAGCAAGCCTCTGTCTGTGGAGCTCTGCAGACCTGTGTGGTGGTTGTGAGGCCGAGATGGAATGCTGAGAGGCCTTCCTGAGTGGGACTGTAAAGGGCTGAATTGAAGCTGGAATGTGGTTTTAAATACAACTCAGTGGGCCTTACAGGAAGGCAAATGAAAACTTTCCTTTCTTTTCTGGAGGCAAAAACTAGAATGAAGTTAGTAGAGATCGTGAGTATGGACAGCTCAGTGCTTGGAAGGAAGTACTGTGTGGGGTGTGAGTGGCAGGGTTCTGGTAGCCAGGTAGGAGAACAGCCCTGTGCCAGCTGGCTTGGTAATGATGGCAACAGCCCCATGTGCACCAATGCTTCAGCCAATCCTAGGAGCTTGTGGTGTCTCTGCTCAGGTGCTTTCTTGCAAGGGCAGTGGCTTCCAGAAGCAAGAAGTCATCAAAAGCTTGTTAACTGGCAGTTAGGCAAATGAAATTGTCAAAACCAAAGCTATTTTGCCTGCAATATTGACTCTCCTGATGAGCTGCTTTTACAGCATTGGTCACACTTTTAATTCTCTTAGCTCAGCTACTGAAGCTTCAAGAGTTTTGTACTGCCTGTTAACTCTGAATAGCTGAAATGAGTGGGTTTTATGTGGTGGTGTCTTAGTGCTGTTGTTAAGGACATAGTGTTGTCATTCATTTTATCACCTACCTTGTACCTTTGGGGTGATGATTGGGCAGGTGAGATGATTACCTGGCAACACAGGCATCCTATATATTAGCAGAGAAACCTCACACTCTTTCTGTGGATGTGCTCCAAAAGGAGCCACTATTATAGGCTCCTGTGGAAGATTGAGAGCCTGATGTGTTTGAGGTTAATATCAGCAGACATCAGAGGCTTTGCTAGAGGGGGCAGAATACAACTTGACTTGTGTGTCTACATAGAGGAGCTTACTCTGACAGAAACTTTTGAACACTTCCCTGTTCTATCTGTGCTGATGTACCCTTTTTCCTTTACTGTTTGGGAAGTGTGCTGTTTTTCCAAGACAGATTTGCTGACCACGTGGGTGCAAACACTGAACCCCTTACTTATGGTGCCCCTGCCTTCTCTCTACAGGCTGTATTATCTCTATAACCACTGGTTTATGCGAACGGCCACTTATATCTTCATCTTTCTCAACCTCTCCCTGGCAGTGTTTGAAGAACCTGCCGTGTATCCACTCCCTTTCCTGGTGAGTTTTCAGGCAGTGCCGAAGTGATAATGCAAATACTATTGTGTTGGCTCAGTGGTGTATTTCATGCTTGAGACGAGTTATCAAGGTGCAAAGAGGTGCTTGCTGCTGATCTTCCTGTTCATACTTCCCATATGCTAGAATTGAGTCAAAAATGGGCATAAAAACTAGATCTGGTCCTGTGGGCATCCACAGTGGCTGATGTGATTAGGCAGTGTCACATTGTTCCCTTACACGCTTTCAGTCTTGTTTGTCTTTTTTCTGCACCAGTGTTTGTGTTCTGTTCAGTGTTTGTGATTGATGTGCTCCTTAAATCCTAACCAAATACAAAGCTACTGGCTCTAACCTGCACTCAGCAGGGAATTTCAGGAAGGAAGCCTAAAACTATTGCCATATATGAGCCTGTAGAATAGCCAGCAGCAAAACTCACTGGCGAAACTTTTCTATGAACTGTGTGTGTGTGTGTGTATATATATGTTTTTTGTTTGTTTTTGTTTTTCTCACCTTCACCTCAGCCTGAGAATCCTTATCTGTATGGAGAGGGCTAGCATTGCTTTTGTTAGTGCTGACTGGAGTCTCTTTTCTGTTTGCAGGCTACTTCTTTAGTGGAGGTGTTGTGCCTTCTGGTGTTCTTTGGCCGACTGATGCATTTTGCGAAAATCACCCGCCGTAATGTATTTTGGAAGGATACCAAGAACATCTGCATCATGGTTGCAATCCTGGTGAGTTAGGTCTTGGGATCACGAGAGTTGAGCCGGGCTATGTGGAGGCAGCCTTTTGTTCCTCTTGTGTCTTTTCTGGGATCTGCTGCACAAGGGCCATGGCCAAACCAATTGGCACATCAGCCTGTTCTCATGAACTTGTATGGCCTTCTGGCTTGTCTAGATGGTGAAGATAACTGGATTAGCTTTGTTTCTGTGCCTTTTCATCCTCTTTCTTCTACAGTTATCTCTGACTGATTTGGCCATATATGGGGCTCTCAGGATATACAACATAAAGAGCGTTCGATGGTCCAGAATAGTGAGACCCATCTTTCTGGTCAACTTTGCAGAGAGTCGCCAGGTAAGGAATAGATCTAATGGGAATTACTGCTTCTGGACAGCATGCTGCTTTTTGAGAACCAAGGGAACATAGTAGAATGGAAGAATTCAGACTCCTTGAAGTGAATTTCTGAGGTGACCTGGAGCAAAGCTTTGAGATAGAGAAAAGGGTGCATTCACTGGGATGTTGCTTGAGTGTAGTGCAAGGTACTGCATCTTCCTAAGTTTGTGGACTGGGTTGCTGCTGTCCAGAGCCCTGAACAAGCTTGGGAATGAAACCAGAGCATCTTGCCATACACAGTGCTGTCATGTCATCTTTGTTAAAGACTGACACTGCATGGAGGAAAGAATAATGTTTTTCATGAGCCCAGCCTACAGGCTGTGATTCCTTCAGCCTGTATGGAAGATCAATGTCTGTTTGCAAGCAGTTAGTTGTTACTCTCAGAAGTAGTAAATGCATGCAGTATGTGTAAGTATGTACAAGAAAACTGTTTCTCCTTGAGACTGGGGCCAGGTTACTTATTTCTGGAAGTCTCCTAGGCAAACAAGCACAAATGTTGCACAGTTCTCCAAACTGGGCTTGTGGTTCAGATGGATGGTTTGGACTCTGGTCCCTACTGTCACAGGGAGATCTTTGCCCTGCTACCCAAGACTATTCTGTTCTGACTTGCAAATAAACTGTTATACTGTGGAGGCCTGCAGGAGGGAGCAGCTGAACTCTCAAGCTTGGAGCGTATTTAGCGCCTTGGAGTGACGGACTTCTGTCTCTGACCAGTCCTCTAGAGCAAGATGATGCCACAGGACTGTCTGTCAAACGGAGTTCACAATGCAACATAAGCTGGGAAGATGAAGAAGAAAGCTTTGGTACTCTTGCACAGGCTTGCCTGAGTAGTGGAGCTTTCTTCTTCTTATCCTAGGCAAACTTGTGTAAGAGTAGGAAGAACTCATGCCGTCAGAATCCTTCCTTCCAGACAACAGACAAGGCTCCATGTCCCACTGTGCTTGCCTGTCCCTGTGTAGGTGTGCTGTCCTGATAGGATGGTGATAAGGAAAGTGGATACTGCTTCTAAACGCTGCCTTTGTCCCTGACAGATACGAAGAGCCTTCCGCAGCATCCGCAATACACTGCCAGAGATCACTTATGTCTTCTTGCTCTTCATGTTTAGCCTTCTCATGTTCTCCCTCATGGCTCTGAAGCTGTTTGGTGAGAGGTATGAGAACACTTCTGTTGTTGTTCAGAGTATGGGGGGATGAATGGCTGTAATTCCTTCTGAACAGAACGGATCTGGCAACTCCAGATGACTTTTACTAAATACAAAGTGCTGATACCTGTAGTTGCTGGAGTGGGATATGGTCTCTGTGCTTAACACCACGTTGTTGCCTTCTTTCTAGGAACCTCCAGACAGCAGAAGGCTTGCCATATTTTAGAGACTACCTGGAAATTGTGTTTGACCTCTATGTGTTGGTGACGACTGCAAACAGCCCGGATGTCATGTATGTATGCTGAGCTTGCAGTCTTTGTGTTGCAGATGCTGGTGTCCTGCTCCTAGTGTAGGGGAAAAATAACAACTGTGTTGTGATATGAAGCTGTGATCAGCATCTCTGGCAGGTGACATCACTTACTAGGCCCATTTGGGGAATGGGTGGGGGGGTGGAGGGGGGGTTAGGGAAGAGTCTACTACCTACTCATGAGATAAACTCTGCTTGTTCTGCTGCTATATTCTTTTCAGCTTCTTATCCCTCTGGCACTAAGTAACCAAGAAGCATCTTGATGCAACAACTAAACCTGAATGCTCACACTCAGCTATCTGAGCACTGTCTGTTGTGCATCCTGGCAGGGTCTCACATTAAACTACTGTTGTGCAAAGCAGTGTCTTCCAGAGTAGCATGGAGTTCTCACTTGTCCAGCTTGTAGGACTTTCAAGAATTGTTACCTATCTGTTTTATAGATGGCCTCTGAACTGCAGTCTGAGGTCTGATCCCACAGGCTGGGAGGACTTCTTTAAAAGATGCATTGAAAGTGAAGCTTTCCGAAAGATCCATCAGCTGAGTAAGGCATCAAACTAAGAGACAAATCCCCTAGCTCTGATTAGAACACTTTCATAAAAAAGTGTGCTCTAGTGATTGGATGTCTCATCTCATGATGTTTTCAGGGATGACTTTCATAACTTGCACAACTCCCTTGAACTTCCTTGGACTTCTGATCCTCGCTTGCTCTAAGTTGTTACCATTTCATCAGGAAAGATGGGATTGAGGGTGGAGTGGGACTCTCACTTGTGTGCTGGAGATGTACTGAACAGAACTGGTGTGTTATGGGGACCCCAGGTATTTAAGTGGTAAAACACAAATTGTTCTCCTAGGGAACCTAAACAGAAGTGCAGTGAGGGACCCTGAAGCCAATAACTCACCAGTACGACTGAGACCTCACCTCAAGGCTCGGTGTGTCTGAACTTAGTCGTGCTGACAGAAGTTTAATCTGTGCTTTCTTCTCTGTGTCATATGAGCGAGGGACCAATTAAACACAGGATTCCAACTTGGTGGAATTAAACTTTTGTAACTTAACTAATACACAGAGTTCTTGGTTTTTCTTCCCCCCTCCCCCCTCCAGGATGTCTCACCTGGCTATCCAAAACATTCTGCAATTCATCAGGAAGATGGCTTGGTTTTATTTGCCTGTCTGCTCAGCAAGTAACTTCTCTTTTCTCTAGGATGCCAGCATTTGACTTCAGCTCATGGTATGCCCTGTTCTTCATTGCCTTTGTCATCATCAATACTTACATCTTCATGTCACTCTTCCTGGCTGTTGTGTATAACAACTACAAGAAACACCTGAAGGTAATAAGCAGAGGGGTGAACTGTGATCAACTACCTGCTGTTCTGTGTAATCTTGCATGGGGACATCTGGCCTTCCCTTGGGAGGCTTCTGCAAGATGTGGAGAAGGCAAACAGTTTTGTCCTGAATAAACATACAGCTTCCAGCCTATACTGGTCATGCCACTGCATGGACTCTTGGAGCAAGGGAAATGTGAAGGAAGGCTGAAGTAATCTGAACTCTTGTTTCTTCTACACCATATGAATAGGCGCAGTTTGGATAGGTGTGATCAAAGGATGAGAGCTGGAAATTCCTGGGTGCACCATGAGGGGATTGACTCTCCTACCCAGAAAGCAGTCTGCTAGGTTCTCCCCAAGGCAACAGTCTCCCAAGGTTATGAGCTTCTTTAGTCTGCTTATAATCTTGTACAGAAAAAGATCTCCACCCTGATGTCAGCAGTATTCCCTTATACATGGCAAATGTGTGGTGACATATCCTCTTTCCTTCTGTGACCCACAGGCATGCAGATTCTGTGACCTTTGAGAGGGATTGCCTCATCTCCTTCCTGTTAGATACTATCCTTTGTCTTCCCTTCTGTTCGTTTCAGTGCATCTCCCAACAGTGATCCCTCCAGAGCCCTGTGGTTGCCTTTTAAATGGCATTTCTCATCAACCATTGATTTTTATTTTTTTTTTGCTCTACATATGTCTAGTATCACTCCAAACTTGTTCCTCTTCCACCTCTGTGCTAGGGAAATAAAGTAAACAAAGAAGGGGGAAGTGTGAGTGAAGCTGCCTGAATCTTCTCATTCTTTCTAGAATGAGATCCGTACACTTGCTTACATGAAGCGCCGCAAGATGATAGAGGCCTTCAACCTCCTGAAGGAAGAGGAGGGAACGCAGTTTGTGGTTAGAGAAGCCCAGTGGAAGCAGCTTGTCAAGTTGGTGGCTCCTGATATCAGCAACTCCCACAGAGAGCTGCTGCTACACATCTCGGATGATGAGCAGAAAGGTTTCATAGGTGAGCAGTGGGGCCTGCTGTGTGCAGGGACTGGGGAGTAGCCTGGGATCAGGAGCCTGGTTCCAGGATTCTGCCACTGGGACTCATGTTATGTAATGGATTGAGAGGCACTTACTTCCCTCTCCAGATTGCTGAGGTCCTGAAAGGCTGCTCTTTGTGCCTGTGCTGCATGCTGTGGGCAGTTCTTCATGGCCGTTTGTCATCAGGCCAAGTTTCCTATGAAGAAAGATTCTTCCTCATCTCAGCACAGGACAAAGACAACTTCCCTTGTTAGCAGATTCCTCCAAATAACACGGCACGTTCTGTTAGAGCCACTTGCTTTGTGTTGTCTGGAGACAGAATACTGGGAGAGATGAGCCGGTCTCATCATGCTAGATCACTAAAGGCTTTTGTTGGTTTTTGGCCTTGCTTTAAGCCAGTCTGTCTGGAACGGGGCAGAGGAACTGCTTGAGCACTGAATTCTACCTGTTCTGTGGTGGATACCTCTTTGGGCTTGTGCTTTGGCCGCAGAGGTATTGAGTCCAGATTGCTACAACTTACATGCACACAGGTTTGCTAGACAGGGCTGTTTTTAAATGACAGTGGACTGATGTTTACTGCTCTCTCCCTGCTGCAGACAAGAAGTCCTTCGTACAGCTGGCAGATCTGCTCAACATCCAGGTGATTACCCTGAAAATACGCAGCCATCCATTGGGGCAGTGGATGCCTCGTGTCTACAAATCAGCAGTGAGTCGGTTCCTGCGCAGCGTGGTCAGGCACAGGTAAGTCTGTACTGGTGGGGCAAGCAGCTCCTAACATGTAAAGCACTGCAGAACAGTACTGTTGTGAGTAAATACTCTTCTGGCTGTCATGCTGAAAAGTGCAAACTCTATTCAGGCAAAGTGGGGGTTCTGATTTTGAAAATGTTCTGTAAACTAACTGCTTTTAGTCTACCTTTGCTAGGTATGGAGAGAGTAGACTTGGATATGTTGGTGGTTCTGTGTCTCTTCCAATCCCTCTTGTTCTTCTATAGGTGCTGAGTGTAAATAGCTTTCTCTGAAAGTAAGGGAGTGCTTTATGGCCTTCCTGGAAGGGCCAGGCTAAAGGCTTTACTGGAAAGTGGCTGGATGTGGCTCTGGGTAGCCTGGTTTGGTGGCTGATGACCTTGCATACAGAAGGGGGGGGGGGGGGGGGGGGGGGAGATAGTAGATGATCTTGGTGGTTTTTTTTTCACCCCAGGCCATTCCTATAATTTTTATGAAAGCAACGATCTTAAGTCAGCAGTCTACTGTAAATCTGCATTGTATTGTTTCATCAGCTTTTATTAAATCGGTACTGTGAGCTGCCAGTGCTCTGCTTCACATCTGAGTCTTCCCAGAAATGCAGCAGTTATTGAGGTTGGAAGGGACTTCCAGAGAAAGTCAGGTGTAACCTCTCTGCTCCAATCAGGGTCAGATAGAGTAGGTTATTCAAGGTTTTGTCCAGTTGAGTTTTGAATATATGCAAGGAAAGACTCCACAACCTCTGTGCAACCTGTTCCAGTGTTTAAAGTTGAGGATGGTCAAAAAGAAGGGGAAAGAAGCTTTCTTGTTTAAATGAGACTTCCTGTATTTCAATTTGTGCCTATTGCCTCTTGTGCTTTCACTGGATACCACTGAGAAGAGTCTGGCTCCATCTTCTCTACACCCTCCCATCAGGTATTTATACACATTAAGACTTCCCCCTTCCCACTCCCCCAGCCTTTCTCCCCTTCAGGCTGAACATCACCAGGTCTCTCAGTACTGTGTGTCAGGTTACTCTATTCTTTAATCGTTTTTCGTGCTCAAACGAGTCCTTTGGCATTCATGACCTGTTCACAGCTCTCCTACCGAGGTAGCCCAGGATGCTGTTGGTCAGCTTTGCCAGCAGGGTGCATTGCTGGCTCATGGTCGACAAGCAAAACAGGACACTCCTTCCTCCAGGCATCACCAGCAAGGTGCTCTGCAGAGCTGCTTTTCAGTTGGTCTGTCCCCAGTCTGCCCAGTTGCCTTCCTCCTGGCCTTCACCAGTAGCAGGACTTTACATTTCCATTTGAACATGATGAGGCTTCTCTCCATTCGCTTTCCCAGCTTATTCAGTTCCATCTAATTGTAGCATACCCATCTCCTCTCAGTTTTATTTATCCAGTTCTAAAGCTTGATAAATGCTGCTAGACTTGGTGGAAATCCAGTTGTAATAAATTTGAGAGCTTAATACTGAAAGCACTGACAGTGGTGTACCTTGAAGGCTGTGTAATGTGCTAGACTTAAAGAGTAAAACTCCAACTCCACAGTAACTTCCCAAAATGCAGACTCTGCAAAAGCTGACGAGTAATTGCCTAAATTATAATGTCAGAGGGAGGAGGCAAAGAACTCCTGAAGTAACCAATTTTTATCTTCTTGAGAGTGGTGAGCTGACTGTTTCCGTTTTGTTTTTCTCTCTGCTTGCAGGGGATTTGTTTGGACTTATGATGTGATCATACTAATAAATGCAATCTTCATTGCTCTGGATGAGGAAAGCCCTTATATTTCTTATGCAGAGTGGGTCTTCCTTGCTTTGTATATAATTGAGATACTCCTGAAAGTGTACACGTATGAACCAAGGGCATTCTTTGGCAAAAATCAGTTCTGGAACTGGTGAGTATGCATTTCAGTGGGATGTGTTCAGTTTGTCAAGAAGTGAAAGTCCGAGGAAATAGGCTCCCAGAGGCAACTCATGTTCCAGGATGCAGTTAAAATGAGTTCATGCATGAGAGGACAGCGTACTCTTTCCTATCTAATAGACTGCTGTTCTGTGGCCCTCTGCTAGCTCCAGTTAAATGTGACTGCAGTTTGTGAAAGTAGCGGCTGGGCAGGGGAAAGTATTTTGCTAAATAAAGCTTTCCCACCTTCCTCTGTTGCAAATAATTCTGAGATGAAGCAGGGCTGTCTGCTGCAGAGAAGTAGTGACCCTTCTTCCTCTCATGCATGTCGTGTGGGAGCTTAGTGCCCATTCCGTGTTGCCTACGAATCTAACAGCACTGCCTTCCCTCACGCTAGGTTTGATACCCTCATCATCTTTGCTGCCTTGACTGCAACGATACTCAATACCACCCTGAAATCGAGTAAGTGCAGCTTGAGCAGCCTGCATGCATCTGGGAGACTCGGTGGTTTTGAGCTGTCTTTTGCCATCACCTTGGTCTTGGGAGGCTTTTTGGCAGGATAATGGAATTCCTATAGGAATATAGTGTTTCTAAGAACCAAGCTTCCCCCCTCCCCCCACTAATGACTACCTGTTGTGTTGGTTTTTAAGTGTTTAATGAGGACATAGCACGTGCTTACATTTGTAAGAGTTTACATGCTTATTTTTCAGAAGACATATATCTTTTTTCTTTTTTCAGCCACGAAGTATAACAGTCAACAGATCCTGGATATTGTCTTCATATTAAGGGTCCTCAGGCTAATAAGGATTGTTGACAGCATACAAAGGTGATGCACAGAATGGGGTAGGGATATGTTTGTGAGGCAAGCTGGATCAGGCTGGCAGAAACAGTGCTTTAAGTTGCTCTGTAGGGCTGCTTAAGATTGATCACAGCAATTCAAGAAAACATCCCAAGGCCTTGTCTCAACTTGCCTGGGATGAAACCAGCTGCTGCAACCTCTCTGCAGCAATAAATAAGGATATGTGGGGGAGCTCATGCTGGATGGGATGTGATAAATAAGCATGAGCTTTAAGAAATAATAATAATAATAATAAAAAAGCCTCCCCACAGTAGGTGTTACCATGAATCATTTGCTGTAGGTTCCGAGTCATCATGAACACACTGATAAACATCGTGCCAACCATGCTGACATTTGGAGGGCTGACTCTGGTAAGAAAACCTAGTATCTTAGCTCAAAGCATTCAGTTTAGCAGGAATGCGTTAAGTCTCCCACACATCTGGTGTTCAAGAGAATGAATGCAAATGTTTGGGTGTTGGGCCACTGAAACTCAGTGTACATTTGGTTCTTAGTTATGGCACATCTTCACGTGTGCAAAGTGGTTGAGTTACTGCTAGTTGCCAGGTCAGAAATTGCCAGGACATTGTCCTCCATGGGACAGCAAAGATGTTCTGTGCAGTCTAGGCTTTGGATACTACAGTGAATCAAATTATGGTTTGGGCAAGAAGCTGGATGAGAACACTTTTATTTTCTAAAATCACTTTCTAGGAATAGGTTTTCCTCAGGATTTGAGAATGTTTCATTTTTTTTGTGTATTTGGTCTGCAGTCCTGGGCAGGACTAAGTCAAGTAGCTGCTTTTGAGGGGGCTGAATCTCTTAGACTATGCTACTCTTCCACAGACTATCGGTAAAAACTGTGAAGTCTGCTGGAGCTTTTAAACCTGCCACGGGGCTTTCTGCTCAGTGGAGAAGCCTGCAATGGTGTTTCTCTTCCCAGGTTGTTTACTGTATATTTGCTATAATTGGTATGGAGTTATTCCATGGGAAAATCCAGTTCTTCCCTGCAAACTCAAATGCTCCTTATGCCTTGGAATGTGGAAACCCAGCTCTCAAGGATTCTTTGTTTGCCCGTGGAAAATACTGCAAGAACAACTTCAACAACTTTGCATCTTCCTTCATTGTTCTGATGGAGCTTACTGTAGTCAACCAGTGGCACGATATCCTTTTCTGTAGTGGAATATTCAAACTAGAACTTGGTGACCCATCTTTTCCTTCTCCCCTAAGCCCTATTTTTCCTTTGTCCTGATTGTACCTATGCACTTAATGTCAAACCAAAAAGGAGGAATGTTCTTGCACAGGACTTGCTATTCCCTTACTCCTGAATGCTAAGTATTATTTGGTCCCTCCCTTAGCATTACTATAGAGCAAAACCTTCTCCTTCAGTAATTTTGCCCTTAATTCCTTTTATACTCTTTGCCAATGGATTTGCCAATGTGACTGCTCAGCCTGCAAAGCTTTATTTCATTGCCTTCCACATTGCGATGGTTATAATTATTGTCAAGTAAGTTTTTGGCTTTCTCTTACCCGTAGTGGAGTGAAGAGGGGCTCTGACCCTTGCCAGGGCAGTGTTTATGATCCCAAGATTGTGTATGGTGTGCTGCTCTGACACGTGTCCTGCCCCTCTCTTTGAAGAACCTCTTGCAAATGTTCTTAACTCCTCTGAGTGGTGCTCTGCCTTAGAGCTCATCTCCAGCAGATGTTGCCATAAGCCCTTAGTACTCAGAACTGGGCTATGAGCCTGTCTGATCAGAGTAGTTGATGTCTGAAGCTGGAGGGTTTCCAGTAAGGAAGAGCTGCTATGTGATTCTACTTCTCATTTCTTTCAGCATCTTTGTGTCATTCATCTTAGAAGCTTTCTTTGTGGAGTACTCCCTAGAGAAGAGTGAAGTGGAGACAGCCATTGAGCAGAAAATCCAGGAGCTGGGAATGGGAGTTCAAGAGTAAGCAAGCCCCCTCAAACAGTAGTGCTGGGTGTGGTTGGCTTGGCAACTCCAGTGAGAACAGTGGGACTGCAGGAGATGCTTCCTTCCATCTCTGGGTGTGAACTGAGACTATTCTTCCTTGTCACAAAGATCTCGCTAATCTGTTGTGACCTTAAAGGTCTTGGTCTAGGGATGGTAGTAGAAAGTAACTTGCTTTCCCCTTGGAGGTAGGAACGCACTGAACTGTCTGCCTTACTGAGCTTCTCTAGATTTAGACTGTCACGTGGGGGCAGGAGATGCTAGAGTCTAACAGCATGACTGCAATGCTTGCCTTGTCCAAGAGAATGCGTTACTGGTGTGTACACTTGGGATCCTGTGGGGTAACTTCTGATCTTTCTTGTGCAGGGAGGCACTCCAGGATGAACAACTCCTTGATAACATGGAAAGTGCTGACAATGACCTTGAGGGGGAAGGTGGAACGAAGGCACAACCTAAAGGGCTGGTGTTTAAAATTGCCTCCAAACGTAAGTGTTGCCCTACAGATCTTTCAGAGTTATGGTGACTGCTGCTGTTATGTCTTATTTTTCTTGTTTAGAAGGCCAAGGCTCTGAACTGTCCCTGTTAGTTACCCTGCCTCTGAGGAAGTTCCCAAGCACTTCTGCTTTCCTTGAGCCATAAAAACAGCTAAAACTTGGTTAGAGTTGTGTTGAACACTGTGGACTCTGCTGTTTCTTTCTACTTCTGGAGCAGCTTTTCTTCCTCTCTCTTACAGTGTGTTCTAGTGTTCAGTAGCCAGTCTGTGGGGACTGTCTTGGTGGCTGAGGTCTTGCTACTGCCAAGAAGCCTGTCTTCTCTCCTTCCTGAATGCACTCCATACTCCTCCTGGATCATGGGGTGACTATCCACTGCTTTCCTCTGCTGTAGTGCCTGTTCTTTCCTCCACTAGACTTCTTGCTGCACCTTAGCAGCTCCTCTAACCCATGTGTCTCACTTTCCCAGTTGGCTGGGATCACAAACCTGTTGAAGGAAATGTGGGAATAGAAGTACCTGATCTTTTTAAAATAAGAGTCCATTCTTTACAAGTGCTCAAAGTGTTGAAAAGCAGACTAAAATATCAGTAAATATCAGTCGAGGCATTTGTTTTCTTGCCTCTGTAGTGTAACTCACTGGGAGCAGCCTTTGAGTAAGAGCCGCTTATGCTGGGAAAACAGACATGAATGCTTACAGTGACTCTTTTGTCACCTCCAGGGTACAGGACAGTTGATGCCCTACTTCAGCGTATGTTTGAGGCAGAGATACCTCTTGAAGATGAAGGCCCTTCTTTTGAAGAGATTTTAAACTTGTCCCCTGCCACTGCTGTACCTGGTGATCTTACTTCTGAAAGAGCTGTGTAACTCAGGGTAAAAACACAGTGGTCGACAAGGAGGAGCTAATCCTCAGCTGCACAGGTCTCCAGCACATTTTCTGGCTGCCTGCCTTCAGTCACTGTGGTCAGGTACATCATGGATGAGATTAAACAGCTGAAGGGGCAGCTGATGCAGGAAATGGCACTGTCATGTAAAGGAGCTTTATCTTGTGTAAAGTCTCATGTGTATGTGGAAACTGGAAATGCTATCACAGAAGAGCAGATGGAGGGTTTGTGTATCTGGCTGTGCAAATCAAGTGCAGTATTCAATATGTTATGAAGTACCTATTCCTTATAACTGGAATCTTGTATTACAGCACTTTTATATGCATATATGGAGCAAAGTAAGCTGCATTAAACAGTTCTTAGTACACTAAATTTGTCAGTTAATCATTGACACCAGTTATTGTTTAATGATGGGAGGTGGCTGGGTATGCTGTGCAATGAACTGCTAACATACGCGGAGCACTTGATGATGACTTATGTTCATCAGTAACCTGAGAACTGAAGACAGCGGCTAGGATCCTTATACAGAAAGGTGACCACTGAGTTCCAACCCCAGCCATGGGCTGGCTGCCCCCCCACCAGCTCAGGCTGCATCCAACCTGGCCTTGGGCACCTCCAGGGATGAGGCACCCACAGCTCTCTGGGCAGCACTGCCAGGGCCTTGTTGAACCTCATTAGCTTATTCTAGGCCCTCTCTTCATGCCTGCTTAGATCCACTTGGGTAGCATCCCTTCCTCTTTTGTCTCAGCCTCTCCTGTTTTGCTGTGCCCATCTGTGTCACTGATAAGGATGCTGAAGAGCAGTGGGGAGGACACTGCGTGTCCCTGGGCGCAGAAATAAGGACTTCAGCCTTCTGGCTGTGTCCATCCGTCTCACTCCTCAGCCTGTAGTACTGACTTCAACTCCATCTCTGTCCACTTAGAGGTAAGGCTGTTGCTGGGGCCTGTTAAAGGCTTTGCACTGTGCTCGTGATGTCAGTTGCCCAGCTGCACTGTAGAGGGCCGCTAGGATACTAAGGGCGCCATTTCCTCTCGTGGCTTCCAGAGCAAGTAATCCCGAGCATCGCCAAGCCCTGCATCGCACCACCCGGGCCCGCCCGCGCACCGCACGGACGCACAGCCATCCCCGCACCGCCAACCAGCCCCACGGCCCGGGGCGACGACGGAGCGCCGAAGCTCTGCCGGAAGGAGGTAGGGAAGGGGGCGGGATTTAGCGGCGGCGAGTGGGATTGGTGGAAGAGGGGGCCAATGGGGATGCAGCGCCTGGCCGTAGCGCGCATGCGCGGCGAGTTTAAATCGGCGGCGGTTGGGGCGGGAGGCGCAGGGATGGCTGAGGAGAAGATTGCGCGGTGAGCGGGGCGGGCTGGGCGATGGAGGAGCGGGGATTTCGTACGGGATTCAGCCCGCGAACTCCTCGGGCCGTTGTTTGTTTTCCAGAAGTTACGAGGCGCAGATCCAGAACTACCAAGGGAACGACCCGCTGGAGCCGTGGGACAGGTCGGTGTGCCGGCGGCTGCGGGCGCCGCTGTGGGGCCGGGCTCGGCTCGGCTGTGACCCGCCTGTTCGGTTCTCAGGTACGTGCAGTGGGTGCAGGGCTCCCTGCCGCCTCACGAACAGCAGAAGCGCCTGCCGCGTCTCCTGGAGCAGCTTGTGAAGGCGTTCCTGGCCGACGAGAGGTATCGCCAGGACGGCAGATTCGTGAACCGCTGCATTAAGCTGGTAGGCGTTAAGGTCTTGGGAAAATTCAGCTGTCCTAGAAAGCCAAAGCTGTCCTCCTGCTCGGCGGCCCTGTGGCTGAAAGCAGCTCGTAGCTTTCTGCTCCCTAAGCTGCGTGTGTTTGTGCACAAATTCTTGGAGGGGGTCCTCTTTCCTGTGGCTCACCCGGCCCCCAGTTACTTGCACTGTAAGACAGGCACTGTCTTTATATCTTTATAACAATGCTTTCCTGCTACGGTAAGAAGCAAATTGTTATGCTGTTCTGTGATTTCCTTGAATGTTTTTGAGGAGCTTATGGGCTACATGTCTTTGTCTTGTGCAGGCAGAGTTCATCAACCCTCCTTGCGTGTATTTTGACTACCTGTGCAGTCAGGGAATTGGCACAAACACCTCTGCTTTCTATATTGCTTGGGCTCAGCAGCTTGTAAAAGAAGGCCTTGTGCAGTGTGCAGTATCTGTTGTTCAGAAAGGACTTCGCAACCAGGCACAACCACAGGAGAACCTGCAACAGCTGTACTGGTAATTCTGACACACCTCTTAGTTACTGAAATACTTAAATAGTGTTCAGTTGTGGTTGTTTATGTGTGTTTTGTTTTTTTTACTTTGGGTATGTTGTACCATAGGAGAGGCAGACCAGTGGTTATTGATGGGAAATGTGGGTGTGAACTTAAGAGTGATTCTTTGTCGTTCAATATTTGCTGGCTGTTTTGGAGGGTATATTGGGAAAGCTTCTAATGCAGTGCCTTCAGTGAAGGAGGCCTAAGAAAAGGAAAATGCTACACCTAGTTAATTCATCTCTCGTCTATTCTTTTTAAAATAGATGCTATGATTTTTATCATAGCATAGCCTGTTCTAATTCACAAACCTGTCCTGGATTTACTACACCCAAGGAGGTTGTAGATGCCCCATCCCTGGAGGCATTCAAGGCCAGGCTGGATGTGGCTCTGGGCAGCCTGGTCTTGCAGTTGGTGACCCCGCACGTAAGCAGGGGGCTTGAAACTGGATGATCATTGTGGTCCTTTTCAACCCAGGCCATTCTTTGATTCTACATGTGAACTTTGTTAGTTGAAAGCTGGAGCAATTGGCTGTGCTCATGGCATCCAACTAGTCAAATGATTGTATGCTTATGATGGTGTGCCAGTTGGACATACATCACCCTGAAGCAGCATACACTTCCAGTATACTGCCTGCTGGATGCACAGTTCTGCTGATAACTGATTTGGATGTTCCTTGACTTTTGGTTAATGGCTATAGCTGGAACTGCAATGGAATTAGATATCAGTTCCTGATATGAGTTGAATTTGAAGTCTGTGTTGGAGACACGTTGACCATTGTACGTAGGTTCAGTTCTTTGTACTTGTTACTTTGCTGAGAGTAGGTCTGCTGGAGTTAAATGTTGGAAATGCTGGAGCTGGTGCTTATCATGAGGTGCTTCCTCTGCTGCTAATGAAACAACCCTATTTCCATCTCTTGCTGTGTACTGTGGAGCTTTTTTATTTTTGAGAATGTGAAACTAGCAGTACATGTTAGTGTACAACAATAAGGGTCCTGTAACTACCCTGAGTGTTTTAGGGTAATATATGTATTTCTATGCACAATGGTTGTGTAAGGAAATGAAAGGTTCCTGGGGGTGGATGGGAAGAAATGGGGGACAGGTTGCTTAATAACAACTGATGTTTCTTGTAATTTAGCTGGCTGCAGAACTATGATCCTTGGAATCCTTCTTCACAAGGTGAGGCTATAGATACTTGGCTGTGAGGTGTACCTAAGTTATATTAATCTTTTACCTCAATCAGTGAGTTTTGTCATAGGGAAGGAAGCTGTTTCTTGCTTCATTTCTCTCAGCTAATCTGATCTCAAAGTGGATCTTCACTTAATAGAGCTCTGCACAGGAAACCTACTGTGTTGATTCTATTCTATAACATGAAGATGTTAAAACATCCAGCAAAGGTTTATTTCATGAAGCAACTGAAGGTTGAGATCTTGCAATTTCAATACCATACTGTTTCAATAATGAAGTTGGGAGTGTAAGTAATCAAAATAAGAAATAATTTGAGTAGCAGCTGTAAAATTAGATTAATAGTATTTTAATAACAGAACTTAAAATTCAACTTGGTGGTAAGCTTGTGCCCCTTACCAGACTTGGGTAGTGATTGAGTGTTCTGTCACTGATACTGAAAACGGTAGCATAGTTTTCTTTGAGAATGTAATAATGTGCATTGCAGAAGGCTGAACAGAGGGCTTTCATTGAATTTCACAGCTAGTTTTGTGGCTACGAAGTGTAATAATTTGCCTGTAAAACTAATTTTCTTCTGTTTTCTTAAGTGTATTCAAAGGAAGGTATTAGTTTTCTAATGTTTAAAGTTTTATTAATGGATGATAAATCTTTCTACTTATTAATACAAGCCAATATAATCTGTCCCAGGTGCTGCTACTGTAAAACCACTTCAAACTTCAAATACTGAAAATCAGATGGCTCCTCAAACAGGTGTTATGATTCCTAATGATCTGGCATACATGTGCAGAAATCAGGTAACGAACTGGGGAGGTAAATTAGTACAAGGAAGACTAGAATGCTCATATAACATTTAGATTGGAGAGTGTCATTGGATAAGAAAATCAGAATGTTCTAACAGTATCTTCCAGGTACCACAAGCACCTTAGTGGTGTTTTTTTTAATGCTCTAAGCATCACATCTTCATAGGAATATTTTGACTACTAGAAGTGCTTATTAATCACTCAGCATGTTTCCAGTAGTCACAGACAAAATGTGATCCATAGCTACTGTTGTTTTGGAGGAATAGTATTATCAATAGTATTTTGTCAGTCGTGCTTCTTGAATATCGATGTCTCTGAATTTCTGTGAAATTCAAGTTACGTTGTTGTATGCTTTTGAAGAATGAATAAAAAAAATAATTCCTGAGGAAGAAGAGAAATTTCTCTACTAGCCCTCTGTGGCGGCTTCTTTTAGAGGTCAGTCTGTTGATCTAGGAGATCATTAGGAGATGACCCTCCCACAACTCCTGAGCCCCTCTGCAGGGGAAATGTCAGCAGAATGCTGTAGCCTGCCAGGACAGTCTGTAGCAAGTTCCACCTGAGTTTCTATTTGTACCTAGTAGAAGCTTTTTTTTAACTATACAGTCCAAATTCTATCACCCTTTGGTTGTCTTCCTTCACCCCCTTCTCCACAATAAAAACCAAAAGAAAAACCATGTTACTTCTAACTTATCTTAGATAAGTACCAGAAGGCAACACTATTGATCTTCTGAGGTATGGCAAAGCTGGTTATGGTTCTTCAGCTTTTCTGGCACAATAAGATGAAATTGATTCCAGGGGATAGATATCATCTGCTAGTGTTGACTGGTGTCATGGGATGATGGAATAGAGCTTAAAGTTATTGGACTTGCTGCCTGTCCCCTAGCCCTGAAATTGGATAGCTTGTCAAAGAAAGAAGTTGCAGAGGCTTGTCCAGTCTGTTCTCAACAAACCCAAGTGGTCTCTAACTTAAGCTCCCAGTATTTTGAAATCAAAAACTTCTGCTCAAGTAGTCCCAGAATCTTTCTGAGGACTTTCCAGATATACATCTGTCTGTCTGGATTCTCTGGGATCTTGTTCATCTTTCAAAAGGTCTGAGATTACAGCTAACAGTTATACAGCTAATTCTTCAGGAATAGATTTCTCAAGTTCTTACAACTTGTATAACTCTTTCTGGTCTGCTGTTGCTACACTCGTGGCCTGAGTTGCAACTTCTTCAATCAGAATTAAATCTTAGGGACTTTCTGGTTGCTAGTCTTGTCAAAATGGATGGCTAACTATAATATTGGATTTCTTTCTTCTCCATTCTGCAACTTCAGGGTCCTGATTCTACTGATATTCAGTCCTGCTCTTCTGATGGGAGACAACAAGTGTAAGTTTAAAAAATAATATGCCAATTCTCTATGGTGGAAAAAACTAACGTGCTCTCAGAACAGAACCAATGAACTGACATAGAACTCTTTATTTTTCCTCACAGAACTTGTGTTACATATATTTCTAAATCTGAAGTTCTTCCTACATCATTGTCTTCTACTGTGGAATGCAAGCAAGTTGCAATGTATGATAAAAACCTGCTCGTTTGTGAGGGCTCTGAACTTTCATTTGAGGAGCTGAGAGCCAACCGATACTTCAAGAAATACGAGCGCTTCAAAAGACAAAAAGAACAGGGTATTCTTCCATTTCCATCTAGCTATTTCAAAAGCATTCTTACAGTGTTGGAAATCTAGTACCTGTCTGTACTCATCTATTTTCAAACTCTCTGTTAAAGCCTGAAAACTTTATGAAAGCCCACGTTAGTGTCCCTGTTCAAAAACAGAGTGAATCAAGCTTGGAAGTATCAGTTAACATGCCGAGTGTCTGAAGTGTGATGGTATTTGGTTACTTCACATTCTTCAATTCCCAAATTGGCCAGATGTTGTTATTTAGAATTTAAACTCATCCCTGGGTTTTGTCTTCTGCAGCCTGGGTCTTTGTAAACAAAACAAACTGTTCTATGACCTATTGATGTTTCTTCCTTAGAAGAGGAAGAAAAGGAGTTTGTGAGGAAAAAAGAGGCAGCTGTCCTCGAACTGCAAGCCCTGCAGCAGAAGCTGGAACAGCTGACTCAGCTCACCAAAAGCTTGGAGGAAACTAGGCTGGAACCAGCACCTACAACATCTGTTGCACCAAATAAGACAGTGGTGAGTGTGTGTTATGTTCAGTAGGAGCAGTCCTCATAAAACTCATAAAATTTAACTGTGATTTACCTGGTAACCTGAGTAGTTTGCTAACCAAATCTGGAAGTCGAGGCTGCAATACCCGACTAGCAGAGATACCTGGCATAACTTGAAATACATAATGAAGAGAACTTTAATTGCTAAACCTCAAAGATTGATATTGCCTCTGAAAGTTCTCTTAAATGTGAGAAGCAGTTACAAGTTATGCAGACTAGCAATGGTTACACACGTGGGGCCTCTGGGGATTAAAAGTCTGTTTCTTGTTTTTAAAGGTACATCCACATGTGGCACTCGGTGCAACTCTGCAGCAGAACTGGATGGCACCTTGCCAGAGCTCAGGTCTGGTACCAGATCAACCTCAGTCAAGTACTTTGTTATCAAAATCTCTTACACTGGAGTCAGCAAAACCAGCTGGCCACTGGATGACATCAACCTGCCTGATGAAAACACCATACAAGAAAGATGTGATCACAACTCAACAGGAGCTTAGAGAAGTCCAGAATGGTTTGTCACACCCTCCATTCAATAAGGTTTCAGCTCAGGAACAGGCACAGCCTGACTCAGCTGCTCAGTGGAGCATCAGAGAAGGGTATGTATAAAAAGGCTAATTCATGCTCTGCAGATTCTCTAGTCTTCTGTGTCTTGAAGCTGAGAATTAACTTGGGAGTTTAAAAAAAAAAAAGGCAGCCTTTTTCTTCATCTTCTGAAAAAATCTTAAGAGCTTGTGGAAACCAATATTTAGAAGACACAGGTCAAACTTTTATAAGTTATGGTCCTCGTTTCAGTTTTTAATTCCTTTGAGCCTGTGTTTCAGTTGTAATAACTAAGAGTAAAATGTGCATAATGAAAGTGATTATTCAGCATTTGTGTCCCTGGCATGCCTGAAATAAACTACGGAATGTGCTTAGTTCATGCAAATCCCAGATGTTACAACTTGGCTTCTAAGGTCTCTAGAGAAGAAAAAAGTGCTTGTATTTATTTTTTGTGTTTTGGCCTATATGGTAGCTAGTAAAAGAAACAATTCAGTGTTGGGGGGGGAAACCTAGGTGTGTGAAATGAGCACAGATGAGGAAAGCTGACCAACAGGAAGAAATTGAATGGTTGTCATTCATTTATGTCAGAGGCTTACCTGGAGGCAAACTGTATTCAAAAAGAATATTTGCTGGCTGCATTTTATCTTTCTCAAAGGACTGCTGCATTTCTGGCTTTTACTATTGGCAACTGAGAATCTTGGACGGAGTGGGGGCAGATCAGTCTCCTAAAGTTTTCTTTTGACTTTATTTTTGTGTCCTGTGTGGGGAGGACTGTAGGATCACTGATGTCTCTGTGATGTTTCCTTTGTTTTAAATCTGGGGAAGGCCTTGTTACTAACCAGTAAGCTTACTGGTTACTGTTACTATTAAGTTGTGGAATTTTAAGAAAGGCATTTATTTCTAGCTAATGTTTTTTAATCTTTTTTTATGAAGGCACTCTAAAAAGACATCATCCACTGGACTAACTACTTGCGTGGATGTGGAAGGTAATAAACTAAACTTTGATAGAGACCAACGTAGCTGGTATGTCTTTAGTATGTCTTTACTGTCTGGGGATGAATAGCATGTAGCATTTCAGTTTTGGTGGACCTAGAACAGCTTATTTGAAAGCTCCTAATATTTGCTATAAATGCATGTGAGACTTTGTTGGGGGGCTCTACCTCATGCCAGGAGTTCTACATCAAATATGGAAAGACTGTTCCAGTCTTAGTATTTCCATTCCATTTAAAATAAGACAAATTCTCTAACTTCAAAGAGCACTTAACTGTTGAAATTCCTTCCCAAATGAATTATGAAAACTTTGATTATATATATGTAAAATGAGATTTCCACCCCTCCCCCCCCCCCGTGTCTTGTCTATAGCAAAAGTTCTGTAGGATGGATCTGAATTTTTTTTTGTCCAGAAGCCTGTTGAATGCATACAAACCTGAGATTATATAGGGTAGGATGTAGGAGTAGAAAATGAATCGTGACTTCCTGAGCTTCCCTTGGGACCACTCTACTACTTGTAGTTCTGCATGAAGATGACCAAGATGATATTTCATATTTCCAATTCCAAATGAGTTTCTATAGGAGATTTAATAGTTAGTTGACTGTTGCCTATGTTCTTGCCTTCTTGTCAGATATCAGTACTAATCACAGTCACCACCAATAGATAATGGTTTTAGTGGACTGTGGTATTTCGGAGAAGATGAGCCTTCTGCTAATTTGTTTTGAGATGTCATCTTTTAAGTGGCAAAATGATGATTTGCCCTTGGGAGGGGATTTCTCTCAGGTTAAAGCAGGAAGTTAATGGGAACAGATTTTTAATTCCACTACTCACCTGTAGAGGTGATATGGCAGAAATGAGACCAGAATACTGAAATACAGCTGTAACCTGGCTATAACAATGACTCATACAGACAGAAATAGACTGTAAGACCTACTAATCCCTTCCAGTTTTCAATTGCCAGTGCTTACAGGCTGTTTATACTTCATTAGCGTTGTGCAAACTAACCTTGTCTGACTGGGAACTCCAGGCTTCCCATATAATGCTTCCTTCCTCAGCTTTCTGCCAGAACTTTCGAGGACCTGGGGACAGGCCTTAGAATAAGAATGAGGACAAAGCACATTTTCCATGTCATCTTTCACCAGGTCAACTATCTCACTGAATAGTGAGCCTGCTTTCCTCAGTTTCCCTAGTTTTTTGCACAAGAAGCCCTTGTTGCCACATCTCTCACTAGTTCCAATCCTAGCTAAGCTTCTTTCCTTCACCCTGCACTTCTGGGCGATCTCACATGCTGTCTTCTCTGTATCTAGTTCCTATTCCCACTTTTGTGCAATTCTTTTTGGTTTGAGTTCTGCTGGGAGATCTTTTGTCTTTGCTGGCTTCCTGTCTGTTTGACTCACTGTGTCAGAATGGATGTTTCCTGAGAGTTGGCAAAGATGCCTTCAAAGACCAGACATCTGTCCAAGCTCCCTTCTGCTTGTTGAGATCCCTACTCTGATCACTAGATAAGCCAAAGTCTGCTCTCCAAAACCTCTGAGTTGTCATTCTCCTCTTGTTTATTATTGGTTTCTGAAATGTTAACAATTGATCCCAGGCTACTTTAGAAATAATTTCACTGTTTCCTTTTCCAGTATCTAGAGCTGGAAATGCTTCCTTTGCTTCTGGAAATGCTTCTCAGGCTACGCCAAACACCTCACTGGGAGGAGCAATGCAGGCAACACCATTCAAAGTGCAACCTTCACCAACAGTTCATACAAAAGAAGCATTGGGTAAGCATTTGGAATAACATGTTAGCTTCACTGCAATGAATGGGCTCTCGCTTGGTAATTTTAGTGGAGCAGAATATACAATGAGGTTTTCTACAAATGGGTATTTATACAGTTCTTTCAAAGAGAAAAGAAGTAAAATTAATGGTACAGATACCATACCCTTCTTTTGCAATAGAGTGGGTGACCCAATACTTGGACTGTGCTCTTCCAAGACAGGAGGAGTAAGACTTATCTCAAGTAATAAATGCTTTACTAACACATTGTTAGCCCCAGGCTAAGCTGCTTTGTGCAGTGTGTTACTTGAGCTGCTCTTGTGAGCACTGTCAGTGACTCTGAGACCTGTCACGGGCTGATGTGGCAGAGTGATCCAAAGTTAGTAACTTGGGTTGAAGTTGAGCTCCCCCCAAAGCTGATACAAGGGTACCTCATGCAACAGGTCTTTTTATTAAACAGGCATCATCTTTTCTAAACACTGATTTTTTTTTTCAATGTACTGAAATGGAAATTGCCATTTTGTTTCTGATGTCAGCTGTGAAGTGATATCCTGATGCTGTTCTATCCTTCTCATGTACTCCTGTGCTATTCTTCAGTTTTGATAGTAAGCCTCTTGACTACTACCATAGAGCAAACAGCTGCAGCTACAAATAAACCTATAGAGTTTAAAAAATATATAAACCTTGAGTTGTTGTTCATTAGATATCCCAATCTCTAGTAAGATAAGGAAGTTACTCCTTCAGAATATAAATAAGTTGCTCCTTCTGGTCTAGTGGTTGGCGACCCTGCAGATAGGTTGGGGGTTGAAACTAGCTGATCATTGTGGTCCTTTTCAACCCAGACCATTAAGGCAAAATGTAAGACAAGAACTATAAATCTCATCATTGAGAGATTTAAGAGTAGAGAAGTCATTGCACCAACAGTTATGCGTTGGCTAAGTCTGATCTTCCACATAACCGAACAAGAATAGGAGTGTTCAAATAACAAAGAATAATTGATCATTTGATTGGCATTTGATAAATGCTAAGAATTGTAATAATTGGCATTTGATTTGACTACTATACGGCAGAAAAATTTCTAACAATATATTTTCTGCTGGGTGATGTTGTTATTATTTTTTCCTTAGGATTTTTAATGGATGTATTTCAAACACCTGTCTTCCCTGAATCATCTCCTCTGGAAGAAAGCGAGGAGCAGTTTGAAGCCTTTTTCTGCAAAAGTGGTATGTGCTTTTATTTTCTGTGCCACAAGATTTCACTCCTTTACTTCCTGCTCACCACTCTTCATAACTGCAAGGTAAAAAGTTTCTTAAGTAGGTGTAGAGTGAAGGAGCAGCTTCTTAACTTGATAATGAATTTACTGACAAGGTTCTACAAGGTTCTAGATGCTAATGTACAGTCTGAGGAAGGCATGAGTACTTTACTACTAGCAGCCTATTAATATCCTAATTAAATGCTGGTTCTCTGTAGACATCTTAGTGGTATTTAAAGTCTTAATTTTGAAAAAGGCACAGCTGCTACTTTAAGAGTTAAGATTTTTGTTCTAAAACATTTTACAGGCTGGGTGTTAGTCTCTGAATCTTCAGTTTATCTGTAACAGCCGAGACTGTAAAGCAGTGCTGGGCTTTCAGACAAGAGTGAGTTCAGAGAGATTTTGTAACCCGCCAGATGCAGCCAAGAAAGCTCATGTATTCCTGGATACTTTGTTTCTGAGATGGAAAAGTCATGTGCATTTCCAAAAGTTTATAGGAAAGAGCAGCTGAGTGGCAGCTCTGAAGGTGCTCCTGGTGTAACAGAATGTAGCCATGACCACATCTCTTACTTTGTGTCAAGCACTTGGGTGTTTGCCTTGCCCAGCTGCTTTGTTTTCTTCAGGTTTGTCTGAACTTTCCAAGAAAATACATCTATTTCAAGTCCTTGTGTGCCCAAACTAATTCATCAAGCTACTGACGTTCCTCCAAACAGGAACCATAGCTAGTAATAGGTACATTGCTCTGGCATATCTATGCCTGACATAAAAGTGCAATAGCCCGAAAGAAAAGCTACAAATCCCATCCCATCACCTTTTTAATTAGGGGGAGAAATGTGAATTTTTATGAACATTAGTAATCTTTTATTTTCAAGAGCTTGATGGAACCTTGAAAACTAACGTCGTCACCCCTGTTGTGCCCATGTTTTCTATCTTTGAAGATGAAGAGGAAAAAGAGAACAATGGGTAAGGAGGAAAAAAGCCAACTGAGTTAGGCTTATTAAGAAGACATGGGATAGAATCAATTCTATATGTACAATTTTTCTATGACTATATTTGCAATATCAGGATTGATTTGAGTAAAATGACTGAGCTGTGGCAAAGTGGCATGAGAAATCTTCAGTTGCTTCTCTAGAATTATGCAACTTTCCTGTTTTGGACAGCATATTTAGATCCTTAATTTTCAGGATGAGTGTGGATAGCTGGTTTCTTTGAGCTACTGCAACTTCTCTAGGTTACGCACAAATGGATTTCTCTTTACAAGTCAGTCTTACTTCAGACTCCTTTGAAGAGTTTTTAGGAAAAAATTATTCTAAACTACCTGTTTTGTCAGGATTCCACCACCAAAAAGCAAGACAGAAGAGCCCAGAAATATTGGAGAGCGTCCCTTGACTGACTGCACAGAAGTGAGTGTTTCATCTTATTGCAGGAATTAGCCTTGACAGCAAGGGCACCGTAGTTAGAGGGCATATACCTTTCTTCTATCCCTGTCCTGCTATGCTTAACTCGTTTAAGTCTAGATACCCCTTTCTGTTTTCTGCCAATGAGATGAGCTTTATCAGTTAGTTTTCATTTTATAACAAAAACAGAAACCTAGGAGCTTAAGAGGGAAATTTCTGTTTCCAGAACAAATCTGATTGTGGCTGAAGTGTAGATTTGGCATCTGTGTTAGGAGAGGAATGACAGGGAGCCAGAGGTGCTTGAAGCTATGCTAACCACCTAGCACTTTTCATAGCTGTGAAGAATACTTAAACTTTAGGCTGCTTAAATTTTAGGCTTCTTCAGACTACTATGGCAATTTCTTGATGTCCACAGCATTTTGCTATGAAGTTGACTATTGCCCACTGATCATTGCAGATCTGATAGAAAACTAAACTATATAAGCCTGTGATTTAGGTTACATTGCCGCTCCTTTATTTTTTGCATGTTGACACATGCATACTTGTGTTACTGAGGCTGACTGCTAGCATGTTACAGTGCGGATCTGACAAGTTAGTTTTGATGGCTTAGCTTGAATCTGTGTATTTATTTTCCTGTCTAGGAAGAGACAAGGACACCAGAGTTCTTGCAGGATGATTGTATAGTGTGGAATGCATCGTGTACCAATAAAACATTAGCTTCCTGTCCAAACAACACAAGAGACTTTACAGAAGCTGCCCGGCTTGTATCAACACCGTTTAATTACCTGTCAGTGCGTTCATGGCCAGCTTTGGAGGACAAAGGTAAAATACTGAATGCTTCAGGTTTAGAGCATCAAATCCAGTGCTTCTCACCTCCATATCTGTGCCCTAGTTACCTTGCAGGCCTTGCCAAGTAAAGCACAGGTATTGCTCCTGCTGCTGCAACTTCTGAATGCAAATCCTTTGCAAAACAACAGCTAGGAGTATGGGCAGGCCCAGCACTTATGCTTTCCAAATTTTTTTTTTTAATTGGGATCAAAAAAGCTAAGGTGGCAAGGGACCAGAGAGCCTTTGGCTGTTCTAATCTGAACCTCTGTGGAGGATTTTCTAGTCTGTGAAAAGCCGAACAGTTGACTAAAATCCCAGCATCACCTTCTTTGGTGAGGTCCCTTATTTTTGTCTACTCCTTTTTCAGCTCTGGAATACTCTTCTCTAAACAAATCAAGCTATCGTGTTTCCCTTGTCTATTTTAAAATAGGCTTGTTCAGTTCTAGCTCTCATGATGCCTCAGCAGCTTCCACACTTGCAGTGTGACTTTCCCTTCTTGTGTTGGAAATAACGGTCTAAATGTGCTCGCCTTTTGGGCAAAATAAGCATGTATAATTGTTGCTACTCCTTTTGTTCAGCTTCCAAGAATGACTTGCAGCAAATGGATTTGGAATTTTCTGAAGAACTGCACAAAAAGGCAAAAACTAAGAAGCTAAGGTATGGCATTTGCTGGGTGAGATTTTCAGGACTTCAGGTTGCAATGCAAATTTATGCCAGAGTAGGCAAGTCTGCTGTGTTGCAATTGGGTCAAGTCCTCCAAGTAATCTAAAGCTAACATACTGGTATCAGCTCGACTCTGTTTAGCATACATATTAGCACTTTGTGGAGCTGTGTGAACCTATGGTGATAATATCTGTAAAAATGCTTGTATAACTTCAGTTTTCTGGCACATGACACGGGTAACAAGTGCTCCAACTATTGTACCTCTACTGTAAATGTGTTACAGTCCCTGGGGGGCCACAATAAGAACTAGTTGACAGTGCTACTGCAGTGTTTGGGAAACGGTGTTTGCAGAGTGTGTGGGTGAAAGTGACACGTTTGGCAAATGCCTGACCTTCAACAACTACAGCAACTTAATTATTGTACTGGTGGTTATCTGGACCTCCCATGGTGTCTTTTTAAAGGGTTTCCATGGGGGGCTGAACAGTACCTTTTTTTTGTAATGCACGTTTCACACTCAGGTGCAAGCACCACTTGTAATGATTTGGTAAAGTCCTGATCAAGTAGAGAGCTTACTTACATGCATCTGAAGGCAGACTTCAGCTTGCCAGTTCTGCCTGCATGCTCCCTGTTGTGGGGTGCATTTTTCAGTGTTGTTAATGCAGAGGTTGGAGCAGCTGAGCAGAACTGTTGGTGTGTGAAGTATCTTTGATCCAGAGTGTGAGGGTTTTCTACAGAAGGTTCTGTCAGAAATGATGTGCAGGCATTATTAAGGAGTCAATGATTGCAATGCATAAAGGAGTCATGAGCAAATAAGGAATGCTGATAAGCCTGCTGGGCTCTGTTGGCTTTGAACAGATTTATTTGCTGCTTGAAGATGTAGATAGCTTGTAGAGGTTGTTCTTTTTCTTTATATGGCTAGCCATGCCCATTCTTATGCTTGTGGCAAAGGCAGCAAGCAGAGCTGTTTGTACTTCTGGCTTACTGAAGAGGTAAAAATGGCACGGAAGTACTGCCAATTAAAAGTTGCTTATTTTCTCTTATAAATATATAGCCCTGCTCTTAAACACGGTGCCAAACAAGGAGAGTGTCAAGGAAATGCCATCACTGCAGCTGCTTCTCACAAATTACATGAGCAGATTACCACTAGTAGAGCTGAATATTCTTCATCTCTCGGGGTGGACAAGACTTCCCGTGAAAAACTGTCCAGAACTGAGCAGGACAGCAGGACAGCCAGGACTGGGGGAGCTTCAGGTATGGAACCTTGGCTATAGTTTTCTTCTGTGAAGTCTGAAACAGGAGCAGTGCTTTGTTCCACTGTGAAGGGGGTCACTGCAGTAAGGTGCAGTAAGCACAATGTCTTGTGGCTCCTACAAGGAGATTGCTGCTTATGCACAAGTAATGGAAGGACAAATGTGGATTAATGATACTCATTCAATTATAAGCTTGTGGTACCTCTTTGAAATGACACTTTCCTTATGGCTTAAATATTTTTCTTTTTTTTCTTGAAGTCCTTGTTGAGAACCCTTGGGATAAGGAATTGATTTGCAAATTCTTATCAGAGCTCCCTAAGCCACTCAGTACCTATGCCAACTATTTTGAATGGAAATCTGTTCTTCCACCTATCCAAGCGAGGGCTGAACTCCATCTTGGTAAGAGCTACTTCAAACATTTCATTCTGAAGCACTTGTTACAGACTTCTGTAAATTTCTGAACTATTTATTTTTCTAATCCTGCTTATTTATGCATATATCCAATAGTTTCCAGATTATCCGGACTTCAAATTTGAAATTAGACCACTTTGTTTTGTCTTTTGTAGTTAGAATGCAACCATTTTTGCCTGGTGTTCTGAGTAAGGAGCAAAAACCTTTGTTAGTTTTCCTCTCCTGGTAATCTATGATGCAACTCTTGCACTTTGTATGGGACAGCAGCAGTCTTCTGTCAACAAAGTCTGTGTGACAGTAATTGCAACATACTTGTATGTAAACATTAGTGTTTACTTTTCAAGAAATGCACTTTGGAGTCAAGTAAAAATAGAAACACTGAATTTTTTTTTTTTTACTACATGGTACTTCAGCACTCCTTCTCAAGGGTGATTATGGGTTTTCTTTTATGAAAAGTTTGGTTAGCAAGGAGAGCAAGCAGAGAAAGCCTAGCACTAGCATTAAAGCACTAACTTATATATGACTGGTGTGTTTTCTTTTGGCTGAGTAATTACATCTTTTTGCTGAAGTTTGCAAGTGGGACTTGCTAATTTCTTCTGTCCTGTAAAGGTTCCCTCTCAGTCTGTGTGGACAACTTGGTTGGAGAAGGAGCTTTTGCTCAAGTCTACCAGGCTTCTGTTCTGAATGCAAGTGACCCCAGAAACAATCAGAAAGTAATATTCAAGGTAAGTAGTATTGGAAAATTCTGTTAGTCTTCCAGTAATCTAATGCCTCCCTGGATCAGGTCAAGCTCCCTGCTCAGATCAAGTTTTATTCAGTTTGAGCGCTGCAATGCCTGACACATTCTGTGTGGGAAGTTATTTTTACTGATTTGTCTTGACTTCCTCTTGATCTTCTCCCTATCAAGCAGTCACAAGAAACCTGGCTATAATTTTTTAGGATATCTTTCTCAGCTCAACGAAGCTGGCTACTTGTGTGAATGCTCTTATACATGCTTTCATTTGCTGTGGACTAGATTGATGCAACTGCTGATGCTATAAGGTCACTCTGAAAGGGCTGTGCACCTTCCCAAGTATGTACCTGCTAGCTTTCCACAAGTGTTCTGCACTCAGCCAGCACTTATTTTGCATTGTGCAGCCAGCCTTTTTGGTGGCAGCTGGCTGTTGCATACTCTGCTAGTTGATGCCTCTAGGGTGCAGTTTTATTTACAAACAAGCTTGTCTAGATGGCAATCATAGATTGAGCAGTTCCCTCCCTGCTCTCCCCTTCCACAGGCTGCTTCACTGCAGGAATGAGCAACAGGTGATAGGATGGACTTTCATCAGAACTACTGCCAAAAAGAAAGTGCACAATTGTGAGGTCAGCTTAGCGCACAAGGGTTATACTAGATCGTGCAACCCTGTGTCTGCTGTTGGCTAAAAGCCCACGTGTACACTTACTACAGCCTGGCTGAAACGTGACTGTGCAATTGAGTCAATATCTCACCCCATCAGATCTTTTTCTTTCATTGCTTTGAAATCTTTTTGTGAATCCACAACATTTTAGTCTTCCTGCAAATTAATATTCTTGTATGACACCTTAACTAAGAGCTTTCTAGTAGGTAAAGGTATTGTCTAAGAAATTTTTCTCTCCCTACACCAAATACCTGATGCTCAGAATCAGATTTTCCTGTTTTGAACTCACTGCAAACCTTCCCTTAAACAAAGTGTATGTTGCCAACAGGAGACTGAAACTTCAGTGTTAAAGACTGACATTTTAAATAACGTTAAAAAGCATATAAGCCAAAATGAAACAATGATTCGATATGATTGAGTTCACTATCCTGAGGAATACTGTAGATACAAGCATTTTGTTTCCTCAAAAGTGTTTAGGTGCATTAGTCTGATGTTCAAGGAAAAAAAGCTGAGGGGAACAGCTTTATTAATAGCGGATACACCTAGTAGTGAACCTTTTTTGTTACAGGTCCAGAAACCTGCTAATCCTTGGGAATTCTATATAGCAACCCAACTGGTAGAAAGGCTCAATCCAAGTATACATCATCTTTATATCCACCTTTATTCTGCTCATTTCTTTCAAAATGGAAGCATTCTGATTGGTGAGCTCTATAACTATGGAACGTTGCTGGTAAGTGTACTCAACTTGTGCTCTGAACATATGTGTTCCTTTTTGAGTGCTGCTATGTTGTGATATGCAGAACTCTCTTCACTGTATGGAACTTCGCTGTGAGCTTAGTCTGTGCTTATTATCAATATGAAGATGAAATCCATGTAGAGTTGTTTCTATGTGCTGATGGTTCTTTCCTATCTTTGGTGTTTTTTTAATGCAGAATGCCATAAACATTTACAAAAAGCTTCCTGAAAAGGTGATGCCTCAAGCATTTGTAGTCTATTTTGCTGTAAAAATTCTTCATATGGTAGAAGAACTCCATAGCTGCAAAATCATTCATGGTGACATTAAACCTGATAATTTCATGCTTGGAGAAAGGCAAGTAATTTCCCTTCACTACGTGAGATGCTACCATGTTGTGGTATTATAGTCTCTGATTGTTGCTTCTTGTCTTGGTTAAAGGTTTCTGGACAACGATACGTGTGACATAGATGATCTCTCTCATGGCCTGGTGCTCATTGATTTGGGACAGAGCATAGACATGAAACTCTTTCCTGAAGGAACTGCATTTACTGCAAAGTGTGAAACATCTGGGTTCCAGTGTATTGAAATGCTGACCCAGAAACCATGGAACTACCAGGTAAGAGATTGTGTGGATGGCCACAATATTCAGGGCTTAAGGCATGCATCCAGTATAAATAAAAGTATAGAAACAGTAAACTTCTGCACCAGTGCTGTAGGTTCAGCTCACTGCTCTAAGGGCATCATCCAGAACCCTCTTCTTATGGAGACTGCTCTTTTAGCTCCAAGAGGTGGTGGGGATATTTTGCTTTGGGTTCTTTCTATTTTGTTGTTTGTTTAGTTTTTGGTGGTCTGGGTATGCCTTTTTAATGTGGAACTTGTCTCTACTTTGCTTAGACAGACTACTTTGGCATTGCAGCAACAGTCTACTGCATGCTGTTTGGTACTTACATGCAAGTGAAGAACGAAAGTGGTGTCTGGAAGCCTGAAGGATCCTTCAGAAGGTTGGTGTCAAGGATCTTTTCAAAAGCTTTCTTCTCTAGAAAGATGGTCTGTTAACCTTAGACCCAGATCTACGTTCTCTACATCATTGCTTGCACTTACATGTCAGTGCTTTCAAAGCCATGGGGTTGATTGCATGGGAACTGCTTCACAGGCTAAAAGCAGGAAATATTTTAGCAGTTTAACTTTGAAATTTTTTTTATACCTTTTATTGTTTTTTGATTCTTTGCAGGCTTGTCAATGCTGAGCTGTGGAAAGAGTTCTTTGACGTCATGCTAAACATACCAAATTGCCATAGCCTGCCTTCTTTATCTGCTCTGCGCAACAGACTGAAGGACTTATTTTGCAAGTCATATGCAAAGGAAATAAAGCTCCTTAGGAGAAGACTTGTTGTGTTGCTCATAGAGCACAAACGGTCACGAAAATAGGTGTTCAGCCTGCAGAATGATTGAGGATGGGAATGTTGTGCACGTGGAGTATTTTTGTAACATCTTTTAAACCTAAATGTTGTTGGCCTAGCTTAGTAATGGTAACTTTCACACTTGCAGGAAATAGTGCAGAAATGTGACTTTTGAAAACTAGATCAAGTGTTAATGGAATTTGCCCAGTTTCAGTGTGGGAGGCACAGGCATGCTGGAGACTGTCTAGGGGCATAACATGTTGTGTATTTTGGGGCTGTAGTGAAGAGGGCTGCACAGGTGAAGTAATTGCTTTCAACTTTCAATGTATATAGGCTAGGAAGTATACAGATAATAAATGCTGTCCAGCCAGGTGAAAGCCAGGCTGATCTTTGAAACTGAAAGAGTATGTGAGGTGTTTCAGGGTGTGTTTTCCTCAACATGAAGAACAATGAACAACTCTGTGGAAGGAGCAAGCTGCTGGAAACTGAGATGTAACTCCAAACTGTGATCCTACCATTGTGAAAGGCTCCAGAATCTCTTCTCAGAGAAGACAGTAATTGGAAGTGAATTAGTACGTGCTACTGGTTACAAGAAGGTGAATTTCTGTGACTTACTAGACTTCATCATGGAAAAAACTGCAGGCCATGCATAAGGACAGGCTTCCCATATGCCCCTGTTCTCTCAAGAAAAGCTGCTGGAGCCACCTGCAAGTAACTGTGTGAGCACAGATTTGAGTTGGTGACAAGATGAGCACTGCTGCTTGTCCGTGCATTCGAGACTGTTGTTGCTGCAATTCCTTCAGCTTTGTGGCTCGTGTATTCACACTGTTTCTGTTCCACCCTTTTTCTCAGCAACTGCTAACGTCAGTTTTTCAGCATAGATGAGATTTGAACTAGATCAAACTGAACTCACACCTGCCACTTCTTTGTTAATTTTGCTTCTGAGCAGTCAAAAATTATTATAGGCGTAGGCAAGTGCGTGTGTCCATGCTGGAACTGAAATAGTTGGTTCCTGGTCATTATGAGGTTTTGTTTTCCCTTACTGTGGCAAAAAGTTGTGTCGTGGTATCTGGCACCTTGCTCTGGAAAACTCCAGAAAAGCTTATTTTTTACAAGAACCTTTTTTTTCCTCTATTTTATTTGTTAAGATATCTAATTCTACACGTCTTAACTACAGTGACCAATAAAACTGCATTGATTTGTCATTACCTGTGCAATTTGCTTTCTTGGGAGTTTGGCTTGACTTACAGGAGTACTGTCAAATGCTGGGTGTCAAGCCTGCTTAGCTTTGGTGCTAAATCCATAAATGTCAAAGAGATTCAGCAACCAGCTTCAGCACAGCAGCTCCACAGCAATACCCAATCTGGGCTGTTCTCCTTAGTTTGGGAGCATGGAATCACGTAATCCTGTTGGGGGAGCATGGGCACTGCTCAGCTGGAGCAACGTATCCACACTCAGTCTTACCAAGCAAACTTTGGAGGTCTTCAGCCTTTCTCTACTTTCGTATTTCTTGTTTGTTCGATGTCTCCGTTCTAAATTGACCACTTAAAAGAATGCAGGCAGGAATGGACTGCATTTTGCACTTGAGCTCCCCTTAACTAAAGAATGACGTTACTTTATGCTGCTCTCCGTCCTTCAGCTCAGCTGAGCCTTGCTGCTACACCCCCTGACCTTTTCCTAGACCCACACCTCTTACCTCTTCTGTGCTGAAGTGCTCCGTTCTGCCTTCCCATCTCAGGCTCCCCATTTTGGGGCTCTCAAGGCAGCCCCCTGTGCCGCCGTGTGACGGCCACGTGCAGCAGGTGTGCCTTTGGCTGCCTGCCCAACAAGAGCACTGCGGCTTATTGCTGCCTTCCTTTGAGCCTCCGTGGCTGCTGATTGATCTTGGAGTAAATGCTGACTTTGTTCCTCGCACTGCTGGCAGCACTTGGCACCAATGCTGTGCCAGCTGTGAATAAGCGGATCGCTCGCGGTGTGCATTTAGTTACTAAGAAGCAGGGCTCACCTGGAGGTTCCCAGCACTGAGGCTATTCTGTTCATTCCTCCTGTGCAGGGATAACATGAGAAGCTGCGAGCCCCAGCAGCTGGAGTGATTTATAAAGGTAACTTAAGGGAAAGACAAGAGGCAGCAGTGCTGCCTGCCTGCCTCAGTGCTCCACACATGTGCAGCATGCGAAGATCCCAGTGTTCAGACTGACAGCCTGCCTGGGCCACCTTGATGATTGAAAAGAAGATGTTTCAGCAGCAGAGGGAAGGCTGTTTTAAAGCTTTGAGATAGGTGGGAGTTGCTTGGGATTCTGTGTACAGAAATGACAGTACAAAGTACATTGCTGTTATTTTGGAACCTCAGACCTTAAAAGAAGGGGCTGCTTTGGCTCACCGTGCCTGACTTGCCAAGGGCTGACTTTGAAAAACAACAAAGAATTCAAGCAAAGTCTCACCAGTAATTTGCCTGTTCCTTCCTCTTCCCTAAGATTACTTTTTAAAGGGACCTTCCTCCAGCAGAAGTGCCAAGGGTGCAGCTGCCCCAAGCTGTTTTCAGGGCTGTTTCTGTTCTCTAAAAGCCTGATCCTGCCCTCCGGGAGCATCCAGCAGTGAGCGAGGTGTGGGTCAGAGCTCCGCTTGGGCAGCCTCCCAGCTTTCCTCCTTCCAGCCCCAGCAGGACAGCCTGCAAACGCCACTTCCCCAGCTATTTTGGAGAGGTGCAGGATTAGCCCTAGGTACGGCGAGGCTGTTCTTTATGTAGTGCGTCCCTCCACAGGAGGGAGACAAACAACAGATTTTCATAAATTTCCCAGCTCTTACTGTACTTAAGGGGGTACTTGGTTTGGTTTGGTTTGGTTTTTTTCAGTAGGTGTTCTCCTCAAGTTGTTACACTTGGAAAACGTCCCGTGGTCGGATAGGTAAACTGAGCACGGGCTGCCCAACACATCACCTGGATGCCGAGCAGAGGGCAAGGATAGTCAGCTCGTGAGCTGAGACTTGCCACAGACGGGGAGGTAGAGTTTGTTTTCTGTGGGGCTTGCTATTCTGAGACATCGTTTTGGCCACGACTGCAGTGGGAAAGGCAGCGGCGCAGCGAGCTGAAATTGCAGGCTGCTTTTGCTCGTAGAGGTACTGAGAAACGCTCGTCCTGTTGTTTTGATAAATCAAATTGCACTGTAGGAAAGCCTGTGTTGGCGGGAGGGGCATTGGCCGCAGCACATGTGTCATTTTTGGTAATTCTCTCCTTGTTTATCTTCCTCTCCCAGCTCTGGAGAGCCCCGCGGCTCTGTGCCACGTGCGGCGCGCTGCTCTCAGAGCACCCAGCCCTGCTGCACACTGCTGGCACGCTCCCTGGCCCCCGCTGTGCTCTGCTTGCTGGTCCTACTCTCCCTGGCGCGGCGTGGGGAAAGCCTCCGGGTTTGATCCCAAACGGCCGGCTGGCTCCGTCAGCTGGAGCGCATCAGCTGGAGCAGGGTGAAACATAAACACCCGGCACTGGGGATTTTTTCCTCCTCCTCCGTTGAGTTTTCTTACATGCAGAGCTGGAGCCAGCTGTTCCCCAGCCAGGCACAGATCTCCGCCAGCTGCAGGAGCTCACTTCATTTCATACGTCAGCTCACAGCGCAACCGACAGTGCTTCTGAGTCTAGAATAGGACCTGGGGATACCCAAATTTTACCCGACCACGTTCACTACCCTCTCCCCACCTTCGCGTGCTAGTGGCACGGCTGGGGAGTTCAGGTGCGTGACCCATGTGTGCTCCTTCCCAAGAGAGCACAGGTGTGGCCCCAGCAGCTGCACCCAAGCCTCCAGAACCCAAATGTCAGGGCCGTGCCTGTGGTGCCAGAGCCTCTGCCTGCTTGCGTGGGTGTAGGAGTTTCACATTGTTCTCTACAGCCGGTAGAGGCGAGCTGCAATCTGCCCTGGCTTTCAGCTGGGGGAGGCGCTGGCTGTGATTTCCCCATCCTAGGCTCCTAGATTCCAAGGGCTGTAGGGCAGTGAGGGGCTGAGGGG
>JAPSGF010000007.1:27927910-28028712 GCA_035772895.1 Perdix hodgsoniae
CGCAGCCAGCTGTCTGCTGCCGCCCCAGGAATCTCCGGCGGATGTTTGGCTCTCGGTGCGAGCGGACCCGTGGGTTCGGTGTCCCGTGCGGGTCGGCTCTCCCCGTGCCTGGGGGGGGGGGGGGGGGAGGCGGCTGGACGTGTTGTGAGCGGCACAGCCCCGCCGTCCTCGAGTCCTCGCCGAGCTCCGGTGAGGCACGGAGGGGGGAGGAGTGGTTTCGTCTCAGCCCCGCTTGGAAAAGGGGGAAATCCTCTGGGTGCGGCGGGGAAGCCTTAAAAAGGAGGTGCGTGTCGGTGGGGTACGGGCCGGGTGCTCCTTTCTGCCTGCCCGACCTGTGGTTGTGTCGAGTTACGGAGCCTGGAGGGTGGTTTGGTTTTTACCTGCCAGTGTGGGCACGGCGGCGTTGCTTTGCATCGTCCTGGTGCCACGCTGCTTCTCGGGGCTGGGTGTGGGTGGAAGTGGCAGCTCCTGCTCCACGGGTGACATTGGGCAGGGAAACTTGGCAGGCATCTCCTGGGCTTCAGGCTACAGACTTCGCTTTGGCACAATGAGAGGAGGAACCAAAAAATAAATAAAAATAAAAAAGCATAAAACCGTAGAGCTGTTGGAATCGGAAGGGACCATCGTGGCCACCTGGTCCAACTGCTGTGCGGCGAGCAGAGATGCTCAGACCTCGTGCGTCCCCGGGGCTGAGGCACCCACCACCTCCCCGCCCCCCCCCCCCCCCCCCCCCCCCCCCCCGGCAGCCTGAATTACCCATTAGAGGCACCGCAGTCCCGGTGTTGGCGCAGCCCGGAGGTGTGCATGGCCCGCACGGCTGCCTGCCCTCGGGCAGCACCGGCTCCCGCTATGACTGTGGCCACGCTCTGCGAGTTCCCCTGCCTCTCTGCAATTATGACTGGACGCTTTTGATATTGCGATCCGGCAGCGCCGCAGAAAGTCCTTTCTGAAAACCTCAGCCCGATTTCACTCTCAGCCACGCGTCCCGGCGGGCTGTGCTGCGGGGCCGTGCCCCGCGTGCTGCCGTCGGGCTCCTGCGTGGGCTCCGCTCTCGTGCTGCGCTTCATTCAGAGGCCAGGGCAAGAAATAGCACGGGGCTGTCCCGGGAAGGCGGCGGGCACCGCTCCCGCGCTACTACAGTGTGAAAACAAAACAGCTCCCCGAGCCAAGCCGTGTCAGCTTGGCTCAGAAATGCATTTTCCAGTCGGGTCAGAGCCAGACTCCTTATTTAATATAATTTTTTTTATTTTTATTTATTATTATTATTATTATTCTTTTTTTTTTTTACTGCCCTACTAATCCTTTGAATATTTAGAGATTGGAAGCTATTTGTATTCCCTCGCGAGTCCTTTTGAGCTTGGGTGCCAAGTTTGTGAAATGCTCTGTTTTGTTTTGAGTGCTGTTTTTTGTTTTTTTTTTGAGGGGTGTGTGTGTGTGCAGTGTTTTCTTTTGTTGTTTTCTATTTTTTATTACTTTTTTTTTTTTCTTTCCAATTTTTAGGCTGCGTTTCTTCCTCAAATCTGAGCTTTCCTTGGCAGGAGGGGGGCACAGGTGCTGCACCGGGGGTTACTCATTTCCCCTCCAATATTTGGTGGCTCGTACCGTGGTTTTATCATGTGCTCAGGAGCTTAAAATGGAGACTGAAGGGCTTGGTGCTCTATATTCAGCATAACTGATATATTAGCTCTTTTTTTTTTTTTTCCCTCCTTTTATAAGCCAGTGCCATTTTCTTGCGCCTGGTTTATTTTCTGCTGAAGTGCTGGAACATAATACTGAAGAGCAGAGCCTTGCAGCCCCATCGTGGGGATGAAAAGTCCTGAAGTTTGCTCTGAGTGCACTTTGTCCAGTTGTGGCTTTCTCTTTAGCGCGGCAGAAACAACCATGCTCCTTGTCACTCCACTGCTGGGGGAAGAAATGTGAGAATTAGATCAAATTATCAGGACTGAGGTTTTTTTAAGGTTAGAGAAGGAGTTGCTGCTTCGCCCCGTGAGAAATCATTATGTTTAGAAAAGGGGAAAATAGGATTTTGCTAGGGAAGAAGTTGCTGATATAATAATGAATAAAAGCCTAATAATAATACAAAGCCAGTACTGGTGCAAGCCTGCAGCGTGCACATCACACAGCCAGTCTTGGTTGCATTCTGCCCAGGTTTAATGGAGCATTTGCTCTCCGAGTTGTTCCTGTTTCCAACGCTCTGTTTCTGCTCTGTGCAGCTTCCAGGTGGCGATCTCACTCGCTTGCAGAAGAAATACAACCAGAAATATGGATTGCACAGGAGCTGCGGCGCATCGGGGACGAATTCAATGCCTCCTATTGTCCAAGAAGGGTAATTTTCTTATTTTTACTTTCCATTTCTTTACGCACGTTCTCTAAAAGGGAAAAGCTTAATCATATCTGGAAACTAGCTCTGTGGCAAGTGTTTTGTTCACTCAAATGTAGAAAAGGATGCGCGGGTGGCTGTTGTCTGCTGCCGCCGCGTCATGAAATATACTCAGCATCACCTTTCGAGTTGGGACCGGAGATTTTCGGGTGTCGTGGCTTCATTCATGGTACTGAGAGCCAGTAAAGCACCATCTGTCTCTGGGTTAGCGCTGAACTGGCGATGAGGAGGGAACCACGTAAGGCAAGCAGAGCTCAGGTGTAGCTGTGTGTTACTGGGGTGGCATTGGAAGGAGCTGTGCTGAGTGGCTGGCAGCTCTTGGGTACCAGCACTGCTGTTTTAAGGGGATTGCTGCTATGAAGGGTCACCGGTGTCAAAATACAGCAACAGGCACGAGCCTGCTCTGGTAGCTTAATTCTCCTAGAAGAATTCAGCAAAGGCTCCTTCAAAAATCGTGCGTTTCGTAGAATCACTAAGGTTGGAGGAGACCACTTGGGTCCTCCAGTCCAACCGGTGATCCGTCACCACTGTGCCCACTGGATCTGTAAGGCTGTAAGTTTGTGAGGCTGTAAAACCTCACCTTGAAGTGGTGCAGCAAAAAATGAGCGGTACAAACATGCACCAAATAAGTCAGTGCAAAGAGATGAGGTAACAGCATTTATCAGAAGAGCAGCGTTAGCTGATAACTTGCCTCTCATCCATTGTTCACAGCTGCATGTTTGTACATGTGGTTTCTAGTCCTTCTCCCCTTCCTTTGGCTCACCTGTGGGAAGAGGAGGCAGGAGATGTGTGTGATGATGTGCTGACTGCCCACATCTTTATTCATCCCCCTGGCTCGTGAGTCACTTCCTCACTGTGTCCAGAGTCTGCATGGCAGAAGCTCTCCCCGGAATGGGTGCCTGTCCTGGTGCTGCCCCACATCCACTCCCGCCTCTGCTCTCTCACCAGCTCATTCTTTTTGGGTTCATATGTTTTTCCCCTGCTCTGGAGTCAGCAGCTTCCCTCGTGGATTTGCTCTTGTTTTCCCTCCCTGCTGCTCACGTGGGTGAGGGCTGTAGCAGGGCTTGGGGGAATGCAAGGGCAAAGTAGTATCGCTTCCCGCAGGCTTAATTAGTCTGATGAATTCCTCTTGTCTGATGCATCCAGAACCAAGCAGCTTTCAGAGCATTTAAGTAATTGCTGTGGATTTATTGTCCCCCGCGTGCTTGGCTATCGCTCCCTGAAAAGTTGCCTTTTCCTTCTGTGAGCAGCTTGCTGTTGAAGAAGCTCATGCTTGCAGAGCTGGATTGGCAGCACAGCACCAGGGAAGGGATAAACACAAAGTTTTGCTGGCAGCCTGTGCTGCCATCAGCCTCCAATTGCAGCAGGTTCATTTGGGCTTGCCCTTTGAGCACGGGTGGAAATGGGGAACTCAGCAGTGCCAAAACAGTGCTTGCCAGACAGGTCAGGGCTGTCGGACGGGTCGGCGCTGCTCCTCTGCCCCAGTGTGCCCAGCTGGGGGCCCCGGGACGAGAACCTGACTGGGATGCCAGGAGGGGTCCGCAGAAGCAGCCTGGCTGTGTTCTGTCTGCCCTTAAAAGCTCCCCAGGGCAAAAACAACACAGAGAATTGGGTAATTCAGCATTGATCCACCTTGACAAAGAGGTTGAGCAAGCGGGAGCGGCCGCTGTACTCTCCTGCCTCAAAGCCCAGCTCCACGCACAGCAGATGCATGGTGAGCTAAAATGCGCAGCTCGCCCTTCTCCACCTGGCTGTGGGATGCTTGAGCATCCTCTGGGGGGAACAGTGCACTCTGTGTGCCCCTGTGCCTGCAAGAGGAGTTTGCATACCGGTGTAAGCAGGGTGATTTCTTCCTGCAGGGCATGTACAGACATGGTTCTGCTGCACTAGATATAGTCCAAACTGCACCGTGTTCTGACAGCGTGGGAAACCAGAGGTGGTGGTGCTGGGACTTCTTTTTTGCTCTTGGGGTTGGGGGAGGGAAAAGGGACCCCAAAAGTAAATGCTCTTTGAATGTTGCTGTGAAATACTGGTCCTGTGCTCAAAGGAGGAGTGCTCAGCTGCAGTGGTTGTTCCCAGAGCCATTAGAGCTGAAGCCATGACTACCACCATCAGCAGGAACCCATCTCTGCTACCGCTGCCCTTCCTGCTGCAGGTCTTCATTTCCAGATGGGTTTTGTATTATTATTATTATTATTATTATTATTATTATTATTATTATTATTACCTCCCTGCTTCTCCTAGCAGGGCTTACTGCTTGCTTTCACACTGCAGTCTCAAGCAGCATTAGGTGCATCCCACACCCAGGTGAGGGAGTCAGCGTGATGTCCTCCCTGAGCCTTCACAGTAGATGTGGCTGGGAGCAGGCAGCTTTGGCCCACTGAGGACTACAAAGCTTTTTATCAAAACTCAACATGAAAGGAGGCTGGGTTTACTTCTTGGTAAGATCATAAAAATGCATGATTTCCAGTTTGTGAAATCTCACAGTTTCCAGTGTTAGCAAGAGCCAAGAACTGTGCGCTCAGCCTCGCCTGAAAGCATTGGGGTATTTGCCCTATTTGTGTTGGATCATCTTCTGCTCAGAAGAAATCTTGAGTTGGCTTCAGTGAACTTGAATCGAGCCCATCTTATGAATGTGCTGGGGGGCAATGCCAATCCCTGAGGCTGGGGACGGGGAACTGGTCATCTTGCAGCCCTCTTGGTTTGGTGCTGGTTGGGATGCCGGCGGTGGCTTTTCCAGTACTGAAGCGCTTGATGTCATTGAGTTGAGTTGCCTTGATTTTGTTTTTGTGTTTTCTCCCTCTGCATCTCCTTGGCAGTACAAATGACAAGCATCAGTGCATTTTGGCCGCAACTTGGGGCAAACTTTTGTGGTCCCATCTGTACTGAACCCCTTGAAGCAAGCTTAGTAGGTAAATGTAAACCTTTCCTCCTAGTGGCAGCAGTGGGGAGAAAGCTCAGCGTTGCAGTAAGGAAGGTGCCAGGCCCACTTTCTCCTTCCTCACGTGCGGAAGATGCTCAACTTAGGGTAGCTGGGAATTCAAGTCACCTTACTTTCTGCCCTCTGTTTCCCTCCTAGGGTTTCTTGGATAACCACGCTGGAAACCCCCAGGTGGTGATTCTGCGCCTCCTGCATTACATCATCCGCCTCATCTGGAGGATGCAGTGACGCCGGCCGCGTGAGCTGCTGGGACTCGATGATCTTCTTCCAAAAACCAATGGAGAAGAACCAGTGCCAGAGCTTGGAGCTTCCAAGCTGCCCCCCTGGCCTGGGCATGCGGTGGCCGGAGGAGGGTGGAATTCCCACGTGGACCTGCCGGGATGCTCCAAAGCTAGATTTTATCTGAGAGTGGTGTTTACTGTGTTCCTCTCATTTTTAATTATTGTTTTTCAATTGTCTCAGAGAAAAGTCCTCAGCGACCATGTTTGGTCATCGTTTCTGGAAATCTGTCAGCTCGTCTTGGATACTCCCCAAGACCTTCCAGATTCAGCTGATCTGCAGAGCTGCCTTATTTGTGCTGCAGGTGTTGCAGGGAGCATTGGACTCGCCCCGGCCGCTGCGCTGCCGACTCCTCCTGCCCGCCAAAGAGGATGAGGATGGAAGAAGGGCAGAGGGATTTTAATCAGCACTTCTTTTACGTGTAAATACCTAATGCTACCCCAAATCCAACTTCGTTTGCGTCATGCAAATAGCCTATTTCCTGCTGACTGTTTTTTTTTTGTTTTGTTTTTTTTCCCATTTTTTATTTTAAATTCTGAATTTCAAGACTTAGCTGTCAGATTCCCAGGGTCCAAAATATCACAACCAACCAACCAAACAAACAAAAAACAATCCACCAGGTTGCCTTTTTAGAAATTCTTTCTATAAGACGTGTGAAAATGCTTACGTATTGTATAATATTATAATATATAATATCGGTGACTGAGTAAGTCAGCAATAAGATGTCCTTGGAGGCAGGTTAAAACAGTTCCCAAACCATTGCAGTTTTGCACCCAGTGACAGGTCCTGCTGTGTGACTTCCAGGGACTGTTCTAAAGGCATGGATGGTTAGCAGCGTGTTGCTGTTAAACCCAAGAGGGTTTTTGGCACACTGGATGTTTTCTGGGATCCTCTGTTTGAGCTGGACCAGGGTGATGGGAGAAGTCCACCGCCTGCAGGCGAGGTGTGAGGGGATGAAGATCCTGAAGGTTCCTGTGGTGGGATCCAGCTGAATGAGGGGCTGTGCAGTGCTGAAAGACGCACACTTGATTGTGCATGCTGTTCAAATGGTAACAGCTCATCACAGAATGTGGGGTTGCACCCTGCTAGCCTTGGGCAGGTCTTCTCCTTGTGGCACATCTCCTTCCACCTGTGAAGACCTCGGCAGGTGTTTGACGTCCCAGGATGATGCCCTTTCTCTCTTCCCATCTGGAGACCCTGCCACGTGGCTTGAGATGGTCACCACGTGGGTGTGTGTCCCAGCTAATGGAGACCCTGCCATCATCTCTGGTTCATCTCGCACGGGAGGCTTCTGCACAGCCGGTGCTTTCTGGGGCGCATCGTTGCTTCGACCGCCTGCGTTTCTATGCACAAACGTACTCCTCTCACCTTCAAAACTGTCCCCTTTCCTCCAGCTGGTGCGGATGGTCCTAAAATCACCTTCCAAATGCTGCAGTTAGTTCTGGTTTCACCAGCACTGTAGAAGAAGAAGAAGAAGAAGAAGAAGAAGAAGAAGAAGCAAAGCTGGCCCTATGATAGCGGTTTTTCCTACCGCATTGCAATACGCATGTCAGGAGAAACTGTTCTGCGTGCCACTGTGTGAAGATCAGTGTTCCTATGTTAGAAGAGCTGTGTACAGTCTGACCTCTTTGCACCGGCTGGGAGGCGATGACCCGTTGGCGTTGGGCTGCGTGCCCCTGATTGCACTCGTTGGAAGGAGAGTGGAGCAATTTTAGCTCTTCTGGTCCTGCGTCCCATGGAGCACACCAAAGAAGGGTGGCCAGCACCCAGCACTTTGCCCCGTCCTCCTGGCTCTATGCTGGGGAGAAAAAAAGAAGGGGAAGAACGCAGGGGATTTGGCACCATCTGGCTTGGGCTGCTTCACATCCAGCCTTCTTAGCCAGAATGCAGACAGAGGAAAACGTAGCTCCAAAAAAAGAAAACCAGGCTTAGTCCCTGTGGGGTTGTGAGAATTTTTTTATTTTTATTTTTTATTTTTATTTTTTTTTTTCTTTTTAATGTCTGGAAAAAGAAAAATGATGGTTTTAAATCAGCAGTTAAACTCACTTCAGCAGTGTTCACTGATGGATTCGGGTCGTTTTAAGCCCACGTCACCTGTGCTCTCTGTTCTGCCAAAACGATTCCATGAAGTTCAGTGGTTGCAGAGAAGCCCCAGTGTGCTGGATGGTCTCACGCCACACGTTACGCCTCTCAGTTGGTAACTGTAAATACCTGACTATTTATTAGAATAGGGCACCGTATTATTTTCATCATCTGAGCCAAATATCTGCGTGCAATGTATTCTCTTTCCATTCTCTCATGTAAGTTTTGTACAGCTTATAAGTAATCAAAAAAAAAAAAAAAAAAAAAAAGGAAATCCTGTTTTTTTTTCTTTCCTAAACTTTTTTAGAGTTAAACTTGGTAAATACTGTAGATTTTTCCCCCCTCCTCCTTTATCTTATTTTTTTCCCCACTGCCCCTGCGTAATCAATGCACTCTACTGTTCCATCATGCTGTAACTTGTAGAAACGATGTCTATTTATTTCCTGCTTATTTAAATTCCTGTCGAGGTTCTGTCTGCCCCTCTCTCCTCCTGCCCCAGGTCTGCGGTGTGGATGGACCATATGAGTGATGGACCTCCCAGTGCCGCCCGCTGGATTCAGCACAGCCAACGCGGCGCAGAGATGATTGAAGTGCCTAACTCCTGCACTCCCCTAGGGATTTAGGCACCTCCGAGATTACAGCATTAGTGAAATTCAGGGGAAGTTTGGCTTCTCCACCACGATTTTGGTCCTCTCGTCTTTAAAGCCACATTCTCTTCTGTCTCAGCCAAGACCCAGGACCAGCTTTAGCATCAGGTACAATCGGAGTGCACACTGATGTCCCAATTAATCACTAACTCGTTTCATAGGACCCAGCATATGTAGCATTTTTATTGCAATTTCCCTGGCTTACTTGTGTTTTGCACTGATGAATTTTGGACAGGGTAATTGCCACTTTACTTGTGCAATACTGCTGTAAATAATTGCAGATCTTTTTTTTTTTTTTTTTTAAGATGCAATCTTTTATGTTCTTAATATGAGTTTTATATGAATAAAACCTTCAACTATTTGACTACTTGTCACGAGTGGTGCTTTCTCTGGGGGCTTCTGGATCCACCCTCTGCCAGGAGATTGTTGGTGATTTTAGGTCTCGCGGGTGAGAAGAGCAAGGCAGTGATCTGATCATGTATTTAATCCAGTAGGGTTTTACAGAGCTTGCTTTTTTTTTATTTTTTCTTCTTTTCCTGGGTTGTTCAGGCTTCCCTAACGAGTTACTAGAGGTCTGGGAGGGTTTTTCCTTTATTTTATTTTGTATTCATCCTCACAATCTGCTCGTTGATACCACTGTCCTGCTTTCCCTTGCCTTGGCCCTCCCTCCCTTTTCTGTCCTCAGTTCTAAGCCCTCCCCAGTGTTTTATGGCCCGATCCCCTTCGGACTTGATGATGGTGAAAGAGCACAAGGGGACGGGGTGGCTCCTTGCCCTCAGCCATCTACCCGAGCGATTGCTCACTTTGCCTTTATTTCACCACAGATAATAGCTGGCAGATAACTGATAGCATCAGCTGTGGTTTGGAACAATTATTTTGCTGCGCTCGCTCGTGTGGGGCTCTCCGCACAAAAGGAGCAGCCACGAGGTGATCGTGGGGCTCATGGAGAGCAGCAGCAGGGGATGGCAGAAACAAGCAGCCGGGCGTGCAGGTATGTGTGTATGTACACCTCTTTGCTATTTGCTCCCTGAGCGCAGCACCCAAGCCACTCGTTCAGGATTAGCACACCTCCCTTTGCTGGGAATTTAGCCCTGGCCATGAGTCACGGTGGTGAGGCGAGAGCAGGGCTTGTTTCTGCAGAGGCAGCTGCACTTCCCTGTTTGTTTGTGTCTTGTTTTGTTTTGTTTTTAAGCTGTTCAGAGTCAAGGAGGACTTACTTTTGAATATCATAGAATAACAAGGTTGGAGAGACCACTACGACCATCCACTCCAACCGCCAACCCATCGTCTCCAAGATATTGCTGTTCCCCTTCATCTACCTCCTCTTTTCGACTCTCCAAAAACCATTAGGTGCATTTCGCTTTATGAAAAGATAACGATAAAGGACAAAAAGAAATAATAATAATAAAGATCTCCAACCTCTCATCACAATCCCACTGGGCTCTTGGAAGGCTGTCTTTAACCAGCACAGTTCCCTGCCGCTCACCGCGCACCGCCAGGACGCTTTGGCTCAGCGCTGTGATGCTGACAGCTGAAAGGAAGGAAGAAAGCGGGGAAGGAATAAATCAGAGAGAAATGTGCCCAGGAACCCCTGCCCTGCGAGAGGCTCCTGCTGAAATACATTAAAGAAAACCAAAAGCCCACCCCAACCTTGACAAACAACAAAATTTCTGGATTGTTTTTTTTTTTTTTCCTGCGCTTGTTTCAAATTACAGAAGTTCTTGAAAGGGAAGTTTATAGGTTTCAGGTGCTATTTTAGGGGCTTCTTTAACTCAACATTGCCCGTATTGCCCAGCCAAGGCCATGCCATCTGCCTGAGGATTTTTGGTAATGAGTAGGATTTTTGGTGGGAGTACGGCAGGACTGGGATGTTAGGGGAGGATTTTGGGGACAGCCCTGACCCCACCAGGATTGACATCTCGCCTCTCAGTTTGGGGAAAATCCCATGAATTTTGCAAGCTAACAGGGCCTTTGGCCACGAGCTGGAGACAGGGCCAAGCCAGAGTGGCCTGTGCAGACAGGTTGTTTGCTGATGGTTCTCCCTCTCTCTTTGCTGTGACTCATTTTGGAAGGAGCTCAGCCTGAACCCCACGACCTCGGTGAGACAGCAGGGAAGGGAAATGCTCCCTGGTGGCATCCCACAGTGGTGAGAGTCACAGCTGGTTTCTACCCGTGGCCACCAGCCTGGCCCAGGAGGCTCTGGCCACATCTAGGTAGGCTATGGCCAGGCCCATGGCAGACTCAGCCTGTATTGGCCACGGCCCCATCCTGGCTTGCTATGGCTGATGATGGTGGCCATGGCCTGGGTTGGACACAAGCAGTTCCCAGTTGGCCATAGCCCAGGTTGACCATTTCCCAGGCCCACCAAGGACGCGTCGTCTGGTCCCACTCCAAAAGACTGGCTCTTTCTTTCTGTTGTCTCAAAATCTTGCTTCAGTGACAAATTAAAACCACCATCCATTTTCTGTTTGTTTGAATGATGACAAACTTCCTTTATTCCTTGGAAAGGGGAAAAATGAAACAAAACAAAAAAACAACAGTTTGATCATGCAAAAAGCCACGCGCGTGGCTCATGGCCACATGTGGATCAGCTCTTAACCTCTTTCATCTGAACCTACTCACAATGTACCTAGTCCTGTAGTTGTGAGACAATTGAAATCCAATAATGAATGCCCCGAGGATAACAGTGGGCTATGCTACGTGGAAGGGAGCCCTTCTAAACCAGGAACAGGTGGAAAACAGCCACCAAAAGCCACCCTATCGATGGGCAGACGAGGGGCTCCTCCTGCCCGCACCCTCACACTGCAGCACCAAGCTGCTCTGTGTTAATAAAGAACTCCAAATCCTCTCATTATGGCTGGATTTGTTCTGGATTTTTACCTGGGATTAATTTTCTTCTTTTTTTTTTTTTTTTTTTTTTTAATATATTAACCTATAAAGCCAAGTGTCTCATTCCAAAGACAGTCTATGCAGGTAGGAGGTACAGCGCTGAGCATCCTTGGGGTGCCATAGAACAAATACAGAGCCTGACCCAAACTCCCCAGAAATGAAGATGAAAGGGTTTAGGGCCATCCAGCACCAGGGGAGCGGCAGAGCCATCCTGCCATACCCTCACTATATTTTTTTTCCAATGACTCGCATCTGACCTTTCAAACACCTGTTCAGCCTAAAACAGCTAAAAATACCCACCAAGGTTTGCATCTGATTTTCATATTGCAACAAAGGTCACTGTTTCCAGTGGGTTTTCTTACATTTCTGATGGGTTCTAGGATGTTTGAGCCCTGGGCACTCTGACTTCACCACGTACGGGCACCCTGGAGCCCTGGCCACTAGGCAGGATTTCCCAGCCTTCCCCAGCACTTTCCCAACCGGTCCTGGATCTGTATGGATGTGGTGGGACTGGCTGCATCTGCACGGTGTGACAAAACCAATTTCCTTCTATTGCTGGACTCCTGAGAGTCCCAACGCCAGCACAAAAGCCGCCTAGCTCACGCTGCTCTGCTTTCCCCAGCAGCACTGTCCTGAGCCAAAATTTCCCAGCAGCTTCAGCCCAAGGACACACAAATCCCACCAGCACCGAAGGAATAGGGTGGGAGTTTCTTCTGCCCGGTATTTTGATGGGCTCATATTTTAATGTTGTCGGGAGTGCACGGGGGAGCCTTCGCTGCCCGGCTGCGTGGGCTGCCGCTAATTAAACCACGCTTTGTCTCGGTGTGATTCCCGACATCACACACCGAATGGAAACTTTTTGACAAAGGCATCGGTTTAATTAGGGAGAAAATGTTTGAAGGCGATGCTATGTCAGCTCCCGAAGGGGGGCAGGACATGGCAGGCAGCAAAATGCCACCTCCCCAGCCGTGCACCGGCGCTACCGATGCCGCTCTAATTGGCTCCGGTTTGCACATCTGTGTTGGCGCTGGGCTCAGCCTGGAGAAAGGTGAAAATAAATGGTTGGATTTTTTTGCTTTTTTTTTTCCGTAAGACAGAAGCTGGCAGCACGCATCCTCCCTGTTCCCTTGGGATTCCCAGCCCAGCTCTGGGTCACGGGGCTGCGTCACAGCATGGCGGCGAGGAGAAGGCTGCAAAAATGTGAGCAGAGGGACGTAACCTTATGCCTCCCAAATGAAAGATGGGTTTCTAAGCTCAGTTGTTAGCGCTGGGTCTAGCCCTGACCTTGGGATTCAGGTGGTGGACTGCTGATGGCGCCTGAAGGTGATGGAGAGTGGTCTCGGTGGCACAGGGATGTACCCAATATCCACAGTTGCTCAGAAAAGATGGCCTACATCTGTGAGTTGTTGAATGCTGGGAAGCCCAAGGGGAACGCTGCTGCCCCAATCTCTCTAAAACCAGTCTTAGAGATCAGATCTGGGAGCAGGCCCTCATCTGAACATGTGAACACGGTGCTGGCCCTAATGGATGTGCTCAGGGCATCTCCTTGGCTGCATCCCTCAAGAAAATCTACTGAGTGCCACCACCATTACAGACAGGGATTGAGGTGGCCGCCAAGCCCTGCTGCCAGCCGGGGAACGCTACGAGTGAACATAAGCATTCAAATTACTTATTGGCAGAAATGGGTTTAAAAATAGGTTTTTATGATAAACAAACTAACCTCATACAGGAAGTGAGCTGCAAATACTAAAAACTCGTATGGTGTTAAGGGAGCTGGTAGAGCATAGATCTGCCCTGCAAAAAAAAAAAAAAAAAAAAAAAAAAAAAAAAAAAAAAAAAAAAAAAGAAAACAAAAAAAAAAAAAACCAAGAAAAAAGGAGACATTTTAAAATATTTTGTAAATTTTCTTGTGGGTTTGTTTTTGGTTTTTTTCTGTTTTGCTGCCCAGAGAACGTGGTTGGCATGGGAAAAAGGAAAAGGTGGCTGGGAATTAGGGCTGCTCCCAGAGCTAATAGAGCAGGGGTGCCGGGCTCACACTCACCCCCCAGAAATACAAACACAGGGCTGGGACACCAACCCATTGCTGGCACTATGCTCCTGCATGCCCCGAGCAGGATCTGGAGAGACAAAACCCAAACCTGGCCCCAGGGCGATGCACGGCTCGCCTGCATCCCATCCATATGCACGGCACTGATAGGCAGGGAAAAAGAAGAAAAGCCACAGAAACCAAGCAGTGCAATGCAAGGCTGTGTGCCGAGAGCAGATCTGGTTTTTCACAGCCCTTTTTATTCTTATGGAGAACAACAAGGAGGTTCAAAAAACCCGCTGGTGCTGCAAGGATGTGGGAGCTGCAGTGTGCCGGGCGGTGGGTGAAGGCAGCAGGGTTTGTGCCCTCCTTACCCCAAACCAGAGTAAAGCCCTGGCAATGCACAGCCAGCTTCAAGCCACGAACACGGTGTTTCAGTGCTTCTGGGCTTTAAAAAGCGTCTGCTGCTGCTGCTGCTGAAAAGGTTAAGCAGTTTTCCTACCGAAACCCGAGTGTGGGCTGTGAAAGAACATGTTAATGAAGAAAATTTCCCCAGGGCTGCTCTTTTATTATCACCAAAGCCATCAAGTTTCAGTTTGAGTTATTTGTATTTATTTATAAAAAAAACAAAGATTAAATAAGTAGAACAAAAACAAAAACCTCATCCTAATTTCTGCGCTCAACCTGATTTATTAAGACAAAGGAAACTCCCCTCCAGCAGGTAGCTGTGCTGCCAGGCTGAAAAACCCTCCTGCATCACGGCACCCGGGCTTTGCTTTCCCCCTCACTCTGCTCCATGGGGCCGAAACGATTATATTCACTATGAAAATGTTGCTGTGAGATTGAGGTCTTTGCAGCCTGAGAAAGCAGCCTGGCAGCCAGCCCCCAAAAAGCGCCACCGCGCCCAGCACCGACCGGCCCAATGCAGGGATGGGCGCTGCAAAGCAAAGTGCCATCTCCCCCCAAAGCACCAGCAGAGCCCCAGGGCATGGGTGAAGGGGCTGGCAGCCCCCAGCACGGCTGCCCATGCCCCTTTGGTTGTCAGATATTAACGAGGGAGCAGCTGATGTTTCTCTCTTTGTGTGTTTTCACTCCTGTCGCCAGAGACCTGGTTAGAAAACACACAAAAAAGCCCTTCAGTGGTCTCGTCGCCTTTAACGCGTTGTTTTTCTACATATTTTATGTTGTTGGCTTTTGTTATCAGTCACATCTGCAATTTGTGGCCAATTCTGTCATGCTTTAGGCAGACATCTTGTTCCCAAAACTGTTTGCAGCCTTTCAGCTACAGTACAGTGGCGAACACAAGCACGAGGCCGGCTGTGGCACAACGAGAAAAAGGGCAGATTTAACCCCAAAATCACCCTGGGGTTGGATCCGCTCTCCACAGAAGGCAGGCGGCCTGCGGGCAGCTCCGGCCTGGCACGGCGGCCCCTCTGGATGCCACGGCACGGGCAGGGCCGGCACGGTGCCGTTTCCCAGTGTTTTCCCCCATGGAATGTAAGGCATCCCATCTCTGCGCTGCTGTTAGGGTCTCGGTGGAGGCCGGAGGTGCTGGGGCAGCCCCCACAGCCGCAGCGATCCCCCCACACCCTCGCCAGCCCAGCGCCGGGGCCACTAAATCACTTGAACTCTTATTTACCACCGAAAACAAACGCCGCCGACCCGGCGCGTATTCAGTATTAATATCGAAACCAAAAAGCAAATTAATACCGCAGAATCAAGGTATTTAAAAATAAAATGAAAGTCATGCCGGGGAGGGCCGACTGCCGCGCTGCTGTGTGCGTCCCGTGTGCTGCGGGCCCGGCGTGTCCACCCGGCCGGCATGGAGAGGGGCTCAGCACCGCCATTTCGTGCCGCTGCCCACGGCCGAACGAACGCTGCCGTGCTGGGTGGGAAGGGAGCGTGGCCAGGCCCCACGTGGCACGGAGTCAGCGGGAGCGAGGGGCCGCATTCCCAGCCATCCCTGTGCCCCGAACGGCCGCCCAGCGCCGGGGTTTTTCCACCCAGCCGCCCACGGCGGGCGGGGGGCATGACACATGCCGAAACCCCGCTCCCCTTCCTGGCCCTGCCGCCGCCGCCTCGCCGCCTCCCGCTCGCCCGAGCCCACAACGGTTTCCGCGAAAGGGCTGGAGGCAGAGGCGGCTGCTGGACGGGGGGCGACGGCCACAATTTCAGCCCCTCTGCTGAGGGGCACCGCGCGGCCCTGCCGTCCTGGGGGGCTCTGCGGGGGGACCCCACCGCCACCACCCCGCGCACGCCGAGCTCCCGGCCCCCCGAGCCCCCGCTGGTGGCCCCGCATCCCTGGCACACGTGGGCAGTGCCGGGGGGTCCGGTAGCCCCCCGCTAGCAGGCTTTTATGCACCGAAATGGAGTGAAAAATAAGCGTGCCGCGGGTCTCCTGATGCCGTCTGCACTTCCTGTGACTACGCGCGACACGGCGCCTTTCGGGCTGATCCTTCCTCTATTTATCAGCAGTAAGGGATGGCAGCGTGGGACAAACCCACGTCCCAGGCTCCCAGCCCAGAGCAGAGCACACACCGAGGGTTGGAAGCCGAGCAGCAGGCTGCCCTGTGCCCCATTGACCTCGTCCCCACGCACGGCGCTCCCCACGTCCTGCTCGGAAGCAGGGAGCCGAAAGATGGCTACAACGGGCTGGGCTGGAGCACGGCGCCCTTTGACTCATCCACTGCTGGGCCGCCCGGCCCGCCAGCCATGCTGGTATTCACAGCTCGGAGAGGGGAGGGCACCCATGCGGTGAGGTTTTGCAAAATCCTTCTTGTTTGACTCATGTGGAAAGAGTGAAACACCAAAGAGTGTCCTGAAAGTGGGCTGCACCGAACGCTTTTACTGCGCAGCTGACCACATTTGAAGAAAGCAGAATTTCGGACAGATTCAGACAGCCATTTTCAGTGGCTCTGGGCAGAGGTGGGCCCAGGGCTCGGCTGCTGCTGGAGCGGGCAGGGGCAGAGGGGGAGAAAACAGCCTGCACTCGGGAACGAGCTCGTCTTGCTCTTTCATAATTCGCACCACACGATGGTGGGGAGGAATGGGGCCACTACTGCTGCTCTACCTGCGTGCCCAGCAGCAGCCGTGTGGAAAACCACCCTGGGACTTGTATGGGGGGTGAGCAATTGCCTCCACCACAAGCAAGCTGAAAAAGAGCTAACACACGAGCACTGCAGCACAATGTCGAGGGCTATTCAGTGCTGCAGTGCATCGAATGAAAGTGGAACCCAGGGAGAAGCAAAACGCAGCTTTCTGGGCGAGGGTGAGTGGGAAATCCCGGCTGTGAAGTACATAGGAAATAACATCCCCGGCCCCGCGGGGTGGCACGGGGCGTTGGGGAAATGTCCCCAGGTACGGCGCGACAGCCGGGCGCCTCGAGCATCGCCGCGCCTCAGCCGCGAGATGCCAATCGTCTCATCAAAGCCAGCTGAAAACAAAACTGAGAAGCAGCTTGTGGTTTTACGATGAGCATTGGCATAAAAATATCGAGATTTTAAACACCTTCGGCGTGCCGTGAGGAGACACGGGGGGCTGTTTGTGAGGTCCCTGATAGGGACGAGGGCGAGGTTTGTGGCTGTGGGTCTGGACAGCTTTTTGCTGCCCTCTCCTCTCCCCAAAGGCAGGCACGGGGCCATCGGGGCCATCAGCAGGTGAGGAATTAGAATCAGAGAACCACCGAGGCTGGAAAAGGTCACCAAGTCCAACCCCAGCCCGCCCCCACCGTGCTGACTGCCCACGTCCCTCAGTGCCACTTCCCCACGGTTCTGCAACACCCCCAGGGACGGTGACCTCACCTCTCCCTGGAGTGCCCTCTCCTTACATTCCGTCCCCTAAAAGCGAGGCGCACAACGGAACACAGACAACAAGGTGTTGGAGCCCTCTTGGGTTGTGCAAACCCAGCGTGTGCCCCTTCCCCGGCGTTCCGGGGAGGTGCTGCTCCAGCAGCGGTGCTCTCAGCCCAGCGCTTCCTTTCAAAGCAAAGCCCTTTTCCTCATTTCTGAGTCATTAGGAGATCTAAGCGCAGAAACACCCCGAGCTTTCAGAGCACAAATTACGGCAGGGATGAGCCCGGCAGCGCGCTCCAGCCTCGCCTTGCCGCCCAGCGGCATGTGCAAGCCCTTACTTCGCATAAATACACGTCAGACTGTACGCGTATTGACACACACGAGGTGCCAGTCGCCGGGCTGATACACGGCGTCTAAAGCAGAAAATCAGCCGAAAAGTGGAGGAAAAGCCGCCCCTCCGCAGCCACCCCTCGAAGCCAGAGGCACCCCGGGGTGCCGCAGCCGAGGCGGGGGTGCAGTGTGCGGGTGGAGGGCACGGCAGCACCCACGCCTGCACCGGGCGAGATGAGCTCGGAGATAACGCACAGCCAGACGGTGCCTCAGAGCCGGGAACGGCCGCCGGTGGGTTTTGGGAGTGCCGAACCCCGGCGAAGTGTCCTGAAACACTCATTTCACACAAGTGTATGCAAATAAACGGTATATAAGGCTAAACCCTCCCACTTGGGGTCAAACCACATCCCATTATAGTGCGGCGCTGCGCTGAGCCGGTGCCGGGAGCGGGGCCGTGCCGAGGGCTCCCCGGCTTCTCCATTTTGCAGCAGCGGGGCCCCAGCGGATGGGAGCGAGCGGGGGGCCTCCAGAGCCACCCCATCCCCTTCAGGATAACCCCTCCTGAGCGCTTAGGATGGTAGATCACGGGGTCGTCACGGCTGGAAAAGATCGCTAGGATCATCCAGCCCAACTGTCGGCCCATCCCCACCGTGCCCACCAACAACCAACCGTGTCCCTCAGCCGGGACCCTCGCACCGCCCGCATAGATCTGGAGATGTTTGCCCCAGCCGCGACGTCGGCTTTGCAAACCAAAATGCAACGGGGAGGAGAGGGTGGGAGGGGAAGGGTGTGTGTGTGTTTGGGGGGGGGGGGGGGGGGGGGCTGGTTGGCTCGCACCCCCGAGACTTTGCCGGGCTCCCGGGGGGAAGGAGAAAGGCTCCCGCCCGTTATACAACAGGGATTGTTTATCCCTGGGTTAGCGATGTTTGCTTTGGAGCCTCTCCAGCCTCTCACACCCGCCAGCAAAACACGCCGCGAAAACACCGAGCGCCCGCGGGCGGCCGCAACGCAGCGCAGCGCAGCGCTTCGTGCAGCGCACACGGCTGCAGCCCCGTCCCGCAGCGCTGCCCGCTCACTGCAAAGCGCCGGCAGCCCCGGATCCCCCCCCCACCGCCCCGCCCGGCCTTGGAGCGCGGGCTCCCCCCGCTGCCAGGAAAGCGCATCTCCAGCAGCGTCCCTCTCTCATTGAATCGTCTATCAGAAAGTGCGTGCGTCAAGAAAGCAGAAGCGTCGGCAAATAACCCTGTCGGCAAACAACCCTGTCTGCAAATATCCCCGTCGGCAAAAACCAAGAGCAGGGAGGTGAGGGAACGGGAGCACCGTTTCCCAGCCCGTATACCCCAAAAGGTGATGCTCCTCCTGCGAGGTTTGGCCCCTCTGCGTCGCCCCGCGCCCGCGGGGCGGGCAGCGGGGTTTCAGGGCTCTGCGGAATCCCGGCTCGCGTTAATCAGGACGCCGGGACGCGGAGCGGTGCTTCCAGCCCCAGAGCAAAGCCTGCGTGGCTGTGGGAAGGTCGTGCCGAGGGATGGCCACGAAAGCGGCCCGCAGCCGAATCCGCTGACTCATTTTTGGCCGCCCGGGGAGGTGCAGCACCTCTCGCCTCCGCCATTCTGTTCCCTGGGGTTTTCCCTCTCCCCTTGTTCGAGCAGGAGCTGAATTACCAAAAGCGCTCATCACGTGGCCCCGAGAGTGCAGACCCAGTTTCATTTACCGTAAGAGCACGGGCTCGAAAATACTCCGGTTTCCCGCAGAACAGAAGATCTGCACTCTGCTGGGAGACGCAGAAGCTAAGAGCTCGGCGCCACATTTCGGGTTCCCGCGTCCCACTCACCTGAGATATTTCCTCGGGGGGAAGAAGCCCTCCGTGCCCGGCTCACGCTCCGTGGGGCTGCCGGTGCCAACCCACTGCTGCGCTCCGGCATCCCCACGGATCTCCTGCGCTCCTGCTCCAGCCGGGGCCCTGCAGGAGGAACGCACCTGCCTTAGCAGGATAGGGTGCGGGATGCCGTGCGAGGAGAGCTGCCTTCCCAAAGCAACTTTCAGCAATGAACACCAGGCGGCCGGCTGCTCCACAGCTGTGAGCTGCGCCATGCTGCGATGGATGGATTGGCGGTGCTGGAGTTGGCTTCGGTCGGGGAGGTGCGTGGAAATAACAGGGGTGGGAGGACGCAGAGGAACTCTGCTCGCTGCACCAGGTCAGCAGCACCCCTGTGCCATGCCGTATGGATCTCATCCTTCCCAAGCTCCTGTCTGGGTTTATAGGGAGGAGCGGATCGGGGCGGCTTTCCCACGGCTGCTGGCCAGCTACAAGCATTGGGAAGCACGTGGGGTTTTTCCCATCAGAAAGTGACTTTGCTATGGGAAACTGTAGGCCGGGACTGCCCAGCTGGGAGCATGAGGCAGAAATTGGGGATGGGAATCAGGCAAAGGCTTTCAGTTTTTCAAATCCTGTGGGAAAACTCCCACGTGAAGTGAAGGCAGAGGCCCGAGGAAGCCCTGGGAAAGGTCTCGCTTCCGAGGGTTTGCAGCAAAACCCTGAGAAGGAGATAGGGACAGAAGCCCTACGTATCCCCCAGGGTGGCAGAGATGGCCCCAGGGACAGCTGGGGAGGGCTGGAGCCAGGCTCCCACTGCAGGGTGAATGCAGCCCCATGCTATTGCTTTTGGCAGCCCTGCTCTCACTCTTCCACTCCTTCCTTATTTAAAGAGCGAGTCGTATTTTCTGCCATTCCAAACAAGACCTATTAAAAGGCCAGGAGCGAAGGGGAGGAAAAGTTGCTGAGATCAGACTTCATAGGGATAAACAGATTTCGTTTTAAAAAGTACGGAAGAGGAAAAAAAGAAAAACAAAGAAATCCCAACCCCGTGCTACCTCCAGGAAGGAGGAGCCCAGCACTCCAGCACTTTGGGTGCATGTGCTGTTGGCCATCAGCCCACCGAGCTGCACGCACCATGAGCTTTGGCTCTCGGTGGCTGCAGGAACGTGCACTTGCTGCCCAAGCAGCTCCACGGCTGCTACAGCACCCGAGAAGGAAAAAGGGAGTGAGAGGAGTTAGGTCCCTCCCTGCTAATGGCTTCAAGATGTGGCTGCCGGAGCCGCGCACTGGAAGTGCTGGGCTGCTTGATGGCCAGCTTGGCTGCTGCTCGAGGGACAGAGGGAGAGCACCAGGGTGAAGCTGGAAGCTGCTGCAAGAGGTGTCCAAGCATGTGCCCTAATATCGTCCCAGAAAGGTGGGAGGTGCAAGAGGTCACCCCCACTAGCAGCACTTGCGCATCCCATGGACAGCAACAGGATGGAATGGTGGGAGGGCGGCAGCAGAGTGCCATGGGGCTGAGCCCCTCATCCGTGCCAAGTTTGGGCCGTTTTCATGGGATTTCTCAAGAAAAAGTGAAACTTCACTTTTAGGGATGAAAGGTGCTGCTATGAGGAGGCAGAGCAGCCACATGAGGATGGGTTGAGGGCTGGGCAATGCTCAGCCTGCCCCCAAGAGCCTCCCACCCCAAACGTCACAACAAAAAGTGAAGCAAAAGCCTTGCTTTTATCATAGGCTGCGTAGAAAAAGCTGCTTTTCTGACAGAGCTTTGGTGGGAGCTTAATGAAGAGATGGAGGTTTCAGCTAAGAGGAGATGGTTGGGTTTCTGGGGTGGGGTTTTCTCGTTTTTCTTTGACTTTTTGGGAAGGAAAAAAAAAGAAGCAGCTGGTGGAAAGCTTGCAGCCAGGGAGTGCTGGCAGTGGGCCCAGGGTGCAGCAGGAGGTGGGAGAACGCTGTGCTGTGCGGAGGGAAGAAATAAAACAGGACCTGGAGAACAGAATTTGGGGAAGAGGAAAACCGAGAGAAGAAAATGTGGGGAAAGAAATGAAGTAAAATAATAATAATAATGAGGGTGCATTACTGCCCCTTGCAGTGGCCAAAATGCCACGGGTGCCCGGTGTGCCAGCACCTGCCTGCTCGCGGCACACAAAGCGAGGCGCTCAGTCACAGCTAAACCATGAAAGAAAAACCACAGCGACCTGAAGAGCTTCTGAGTCACTCCCCGGCCGCCGTGCTGGGACATTCCTCCTGAGCTCACTGGCACACACGGGTGGCTTCGGAGCACGGTGGCACTTGGGGCACTGGCACAGCCTGCTGGAGCAGGCGGCAGCATTTGCGCTCCCCTCCTTCTGCTCTTTTCCCTTCCCTCACATGGAGAGATTCCCCTCGTTTCTGTCCCACCGAGTGATTTCTCCCTCTTTCACCAACGCGGCGAGGAGGAGTGGGGTGGCAGCGGGGCCAGGCAGCGGTGCCGACAGAGGTCACTGTTGCAGAAGAACTGCCAGGGCGATGGCGCGCCACCCAAAAAGGGGAACTCTGGGGGGAAGAAGGCATCGGTTGGGCCGGGCAGGTTTTGAAAAGGAACCTGCTGCAGCGGGGATGGGTGCAGGGAGGCAGGAGGGGAGAGCCAAGGGGAAAGCTGTGCTCTGGGGCAGGCACGTGAGGGCACTGGGTGGCACCAAGGGTTGGGGATGCTGCGTTCTGCTCCGTCACCGCGCAGGGATTCAGATGTGAGTAAAGCAGAGGCAGCCAGCACGCAGCTGGTTGGGGCGAGGAACATCCCTGTCATTGCCCAAAGCCCACGCACAAGAGCTGGTGGGTGCAGCATAACCCTCCTGGGCACCACAGGTGTCAGCCCACAGCTTGAGACTGCGCTCCCAGTCCTGCCGGATGCGAGATGCAGTCAGAAGAGCCCCAGCTGCCCCAACACGTCCCTCCACAATCATTTATCTCCACAGCTCCCACCGAGCAGAGTGCTTGCAGTTTCAACACACAGCACTCAGAACTATCCTCACCCCGTGCCGAGGGCAGAGCCCAGCCCAAGCATCACACAGCAGCACGAGAACCACAAAAGACGGTATACCAACATTTTTGCACTTGAACCAGCAGCAGATAAACGGGTTCAAGTGCAGTAGGAACGCCTAGCAGACAAAGTAGCCACTCTCAGCATTTTTATAGTGTCTCACAAAGCCAGCAAGCAGCACCTTACCCTGGGCAGCCGAGGGAGCGGGCGCTGAGATGAGCGGGGGCTGCGCGTGGCCGGGAGCGAAGGCCGCTGTTCGTAACGGGCGCCAGAGCTGCTGAGCTGAAACTCCCCCCGTGCTCTGCCCAGATCATTGGTCCAGGTCGCGGCGGTGGCTGCTTTCAAATTCTGTTAAAAGCTTAAAAAGGAAACAGGAAGCCTGTCGGCTTCGCACAGCTCGCACACACGCACACCCACGCGCCCGCCTTCCTGCAGGCAGCTCCCGGCTGCGCCACCAGCACCACCACGCTGGACACGCCAACATCTCAACTCCACAGCTCCTTCCTCAGCTGAGCTCCCAGATCTTTGCTTTTTGGCTTTGGTGCAGCAGGAGCAGCGGCTGCCAGCCCCGGTGCTGGTGGCCAAACGCCAGTCAAAGCCTCACCTACCCCACAGGACGCTGGCGGTACCCTCCCACAGCCACCTATCAGACTTTCGTAAAGCCAGAAGAGGATGTCAGCCTCCCCCAGACAGGAGCAGGGTAAGGCAGAACCAAAACCAAGCAGCAGCTCCCAGAGTTCCCCCCTCCCAAGTCAGCCCATGCACTTAACGGTTTCAAAAGCACCTCGAGTTTTCTGCACAGCTTGGGCTTGGCACGTTTACCCATTTGTGGAAGTTCTGCCACTGCCCAGGTGGCTCAGGTAGAGACCAGCTGGGAGGGGATAGAATCAGCCTGAAGCCCAGAGGTTTATTCAACTCCCACCCCAAAGGAGGTGCCTGTGGAATAGGTGGGTTTTGGTTTTCTTTTTTATAGAACCAAAATCAAGCGTGTCTGTTTTCAGCTGCCATTGAGGCCTCGCCGGGTGCTCCCCTCTCTCCCACACGCTGATCTTCCATCTCCTCCTGCACTCCAGGCAGGAACCTCCTTCAGGTCGCATCTGATTTCCTGCAGCTCCACCCAGTGATCAGGCTCAACTTCTACAGCCCCTGCTGTGACCCAGAGCCAGCTGCAGGACAGGCAGCCCAGGTCACTGGGGGCAGCTCAACAGCAGCTATTCCAAGTTCTGTGCTTTGTCCAGCACATCAGTGAAACCTCCCTTGGAACAGAACATTGACTTTCCTGTGATAGGTGCCCAAAGTTCCAAACAGCTTTAAAAAAAATGAGGGGAAGGACATGAGATCTGTCATGGGCTCAACATGGCTGGAACGCAACTCTTCACTTCAGGACATCTTAAAACCACTGAAACCTCACTTACTACACAAGGGTTCTTTAGAAAAAGAAAAAATTACAAACTAAGTGTTCTTACACCTTTTGCTTTCATCATAATCACTTCTAGTTGTCTTCATCCATTTCTCCCCTCCCTAAAACCCTTTGGCTCCTCTAGGTGAGGGTTTGGAGAAAAGGGGATCAAGGTCACAGCAGAATGAGATCAAACTTCACATTTCAGAACACACAAGCCCAACAACTTGGCTCTGGCTGCTCTTCTAGAAGTAATCATTCAACCTCTGGCTGCTTTTATTGGAGTAACTCCACCTGTTTTATGAAAAATTAAGTGCCTTGCCTGCCCAGAACAAATAGAGAGCAGCCGCACTCCAAGTTCAGTGCGCTGGGGAAATACATCAGGAATTGTAGCAGAGATGAAGGAAAACACAAACGAATGCCCAATTATTTAAATTGTCTGTAAGTAGTTTCAGTTCTTGCCCAGACATAACGTAACGTAGTGGAGGCAGGTGTTTTCTCAGCAGCAACTGACTAATTGCAGAACAAAGGTTACAAAAGGAAAGAGATGTAAACAGTGCAGTATTGAGTGTATTGTGGACAAGTTGGAGCAAAACAGTTCAGACCCAAAGAAACCTTATGCTTACAGAAGAGATTTACTGTAGGCTCTGTGAGAGGGAAATAATGGCATTAATGAGGCTGAAGGATCACGTCAGTTCTTGAAAAGCATACTTGGCAAGATGCAAGCAGCACGGCAGGTGGCTTGCTTTCCCTTCCAATGTGAGCCCCGAGAGGAAAAGCAAGTCTGGCATCTTCTGGGTTGCTCATCTCCTGACATCTACAGGACCTCATGGAAGCAGATTACGATGCACTGCAAGCAAGGAAGCTATAAGAATGAGGAAGTTACATGGTTCCACACAAGGTCTTTTCAGAACTCAACACAAAGTATGTACTTGAAAACAATCTTTAGTTATGAAAGTAAATTTATTATTTGTTCACTTTTACACAATTTCTTATTCTTGTAACAACTTATATGCAACTCCTGGTCACAGTTATCACAAGGGGTGAGACTGAAGTTTGTTGTTTGTAAAGTTCCAGAAGAAAATACATGTTTACCTGGATGTTTTTGAACAGCATGGAACAACACTGGCCCTGTCGCTCAGTAACCTCATGTAAAATGAGCACAGCGCAGACTCCCATGCCAGAACACTACAGCACCATGGACTGGGGATTTTTAAGCAACACAGGAGCAAGCCTTAGTAATGCACGAACCAGCACATTCCACTGCTTGAACTTCAAAAGCATCTCGGAGAAGTTGGTGATTCCTGGAGAGATGACAGAAAGCAAGAAATCACAAAACTGGTGTAAAACTTGCATAGGAGTGGAACTATCAAGAGAGGAAAGTGCCAGTGTTCAGGGAGAATTTCTGGACACACACCACCAATTTAGCTGCAATGCCTGTTAAAAAGCAAGTCCTTGTAACAGAATTTTAAGGCACTTGTCTCTGGATCTCCAATCAGATCACCACTAGCAATCTAAAAGGGAATGCTATCACTGTGACTAAGTACTTATCGGAAAGATTTAAGAACACTCAAGATACAGCTAGCCTAATAAAAGGAATGTTTACTCCTGCCATAGGCCACCTCATCGAGTTCTCAGATATCTGAGGATATCATTTCCTGCATGTCTGGAGAAAGCCAAGACTTCCATAGTGGATAATGCTGGCTTCTCTAGTCCTGCATCGAGTCTTTAACTTCTGTGCCCAGATTCAAGGCAATTAATAAAAATTGATGTTAATGGCTTTCAGAGAAGCACAGCCACATAATGGAGAAGGATGCACTTAGTCCAGCATACAAGACAAACCCAAATGCATGCGTCCACCCAAATTCAGCATGTAGCCTTACCTTCCAGGCCTCCAGCTGCCAGTTGACCAGGCAATGGGACAGAGTGGTAAACAAGGAAGCATGCCAGCATGTTCTGCTGGGATTCATCTTTAAGCTGCCTGCTTAAGTAGGAACGCAGGCAGACATCCCCTCCAGCTGCAATGTATGAGACACACTGATGAAATTTAGGGAGCATGTGATGATGGAAGAAAAGGTGAGATATAACAGTACATCACCAGGAAGAGCCTGCTGAAAAGTCTCCAACTCCTCATAGGAGGTGGGCTAAGGGTTTTCTTTAAAAACCTCCATCCTTCTGTTACAGCCAGCTTTTACCCTACACCTTGTTTTCTGTTATGCTCATCCCCCACTCTTGCTCTAGATAATTATCTTAACATAAAATTAGGGAAATTTTCCCTTAACGTAGCATAAAATCTTCTGAGTTAGTAAAACCTTCCACACACTATGGCCATCATACTTAATTCAGTGGATGCTTCACTCCAAACATACTAAACACTAAGAAAACTCAGATGGGGCGACCAGCCTTCAGTTTTGGCACCACCACCATACATGAGGAGATAACATTCATGCACATACAAACACAGAAGTACTCAAACAGAACAAAAATCAATAGTACAAACACCATATTACTAGTTTCCTGCTAAAAGGGAGTACATAACAATCATTTCTGGAGACTTTCCAATTGCAGTATCAGTAGGTGGTCAGAGAACACTCCAGCATTTGTATTTTTGGTGTTAATATTTGAGAGATTAAAGCCTCAAAAAAAAAAGAACAACTATTTTGAGGGCAGTAGCTGGAGCTTATTGATTGCACTCTATCAGTCAAACAGACTACATTAACCCAGTCTTTCCCTGACAGACCTCCAGTACCATGTTAAAGAAAGTCTAAGCAGTAAGCTGGTAGGCAAGATACAAAAGCAGCAGACATACATGAGCAGGACTTCGGACCTCTGTGTAAACTGCAGTGCTGAAGAATTCCCTTCAATTGTAAAACCCATCCTTTTTGTCTCAGGTAAGTGATATATGATCCTAAGGCTAAAATACATGGTAAACAAATTGTATGCTAACATTCGTTGCCTTCTCTTCAGTTACCACTTTTTCAGTACTTTTAGGCAAAAGTCAACCTTAATCAGCAAAACGAGGAGAACACTGAATCGTGACCACAGCTGTAGGTTTAAAGTCAGTTCTCCATACCTTGAAGCCACTGATCCAGAGCTTTATCAATAGTGCACTTCATCACAGGCAGAAATTCAGAGTTCATGAAAAGTCCTCTGTTTGGATTCCTGCTCATCCTCCCCTGGTGACATCTAGAATTGAAGAATTCTAGCACCAGCTTTATCTGCCCCAGCTCAAATGTCTCAGACATTTCTCCTCTTTCCAATCTCCTCACAGCCTAGCAGAGGGAAACACAAAGCAACTGTGAGAATGGGAACTTGATGAAGAAAGAAAAGGAACCTTAAAAACTCCTCTCTCCAACAGGATCCCCTTCTCAGCCATCAGTTAACCTCAGTGTGTAATTACAGTTTTTACAGCCTGAAACTATTTTCCAGTTTGCTTTTAAAATCACCACTCTTCCTATAAGCTCACCAATGTATCCCCCATTCTTTATTTCCGTAGAAGTGTATGCAATAAACATTCTTATGCCAAAACACAGTTTAAAGAAGACAGTAACAATTCAATATAGTATTTACTTCACCTGATCTATTGCTATGTACGTGGGCAGCATCTCTGGTTTTTCTTGGGTAACGCACTCATAGAGAATTGAAGAGAAAAAATCCAGCATTTCCTGTTTCTGATAAAACACACGTCTTACAAAGTGCACACTGCTCCAATTTCCTCCCACCAAAGTCAGCCCATCCACTGATGTTTCACAAACTGATGATGGCTGGGCAATGCCATGCAGCTTGCTTTCCTTCTTGTGATTATTAATACTGGGTGTAACACAGCCGTATTTGCTCCCTTAGGTGACTTCTTGCAGAGAAATAGAGCCCCCTTCTGCAGTGACTCCACCTAAATGCTGCAGGACACTGCACAGGACTCTCAGGGTTAGGTTAGTGCATTCTGCAATGAACACAGCACAACCCACTGGTGTATTCTGTAGCTTAACCAACTCTGAGGTTGCATGAACAACTGAAGAGTTCGCGCTACTTTGCACCTTTGCACTACAAAGCATCCCTCAGAAAACTCCCAAAGGACTGAATTTTGTTCCTCACATCTTAGCAGATTTCTTCCCACCTTTGATTCATGAAAGAGGAAGCACAGTAGTTCACACGTACACATCATACCTGGCCCATGTTCACAGTTGGTTTGCAAAAATACTCAGCGAACAATAACAGAGCAGGATCAGATGTAAAAGCAGAAATATCTTCTGGCTACAAAATAAATTAAAATACACTCTTAAAACAAGCTTTTTGGTTTCATCACACAAATGAAATAACGATTTATATCCATCTTTTCCTTCCCCAGTACAAGTGAGAATACTATGAATCTATGAAAAGCACATCATGGGCAGGGTCTGATATTTCTGTGACAAACATACGTTTGCATTGCAGCTGTTGTCCCCAGCTCCCTGCATACCTTAGGAAAGCCACCAGACTCCTTCTCCCTCAAGCAAAACAAGTGACTTCAGTACCCATAACCTGGTGGCAGTGCTACCTGCTGGAAATAACACAGCCCAAACCTGCTGTGCCTCCCTTTGTCCTTCTAGAGGTGGCACTCTCAGTTCCTCACAGCTTGTCCTTGGACAATCCTCTTACGTGACATCACTTTACAGCCAGATCTCTTTTTAATCAAAGTTTTACCAGCTTTCACCTCTATGTGCCATGCTGTCTGCATAAGAAAGTCTCCATGCTGTTCTGCATAAGAACCAGTATGGCAGTGATACCTTGAATGACCGAGCTTCATTTCCATGAGTGATGGTCTGTGCTGAAAAACTGCGCCAGCCCATGGGATCCTCCTTGTAGGAGAGCTGCCCAGCTCTCAGCTTCACATATAAGATACCACCCTTTGAAAGAATTGATCTGAAACAACCAACAGCAGTGCTTACTTTACATTGGCAGATGCACACAATGAGGCTGATCTGCAAAATAAACATGAGCCCCACAGCTCATATATAATACCCCCCCACTTATACTTTGCCTTGATTAGTTAAATTTGGATAAACAGAAGCGCTGGTATCTTTAAGGGCAGGCTGCTGTTAAATGGTGATGTGGATGCAGGCAGTGGTGATGAAACCAGGGTAAAGCTCTGCTAATACAAGGAATGTAACTTCCTGAAGCAGGTTTTTGTCCAGCACACCAAGGAAAACCACACAAGCTGGCAGGCACAGCTTTAAAAGCATGCTGTGATTCTGAGCAAGTCCTCCCTCAATGTAAAACAGACAGAAAAGACCCAACACAACCATTCCTCCCCATCCCTGACCAAACCTACAAATAAAAGCATGTAGCAGTTTAAAAATTACAAATCTTACAAAAAGTTGCAAAGCAGCAGCATGTTTACATGATTCAGAGTATAGGCACCGGCATCTCTAAAACAATCAAGTCCTCCATACTGAAAGTAACTAGTTAGCATAACATCACAGCAGCATCTTTTTCTACTGAGGCACAAAAAAAGATTTTTCACGCATATTTTTGCCTTCAAAACAATGCCTGCCAGGTCCCTGACATTTGAAAGGGTTGGGGACAAGACAGTGTAACTGGTGCTGTGACAAGAGGTGGCAGAGTCAAAGCATCTGGAGTCCCAGAGAGTGGACAGAGCCAAAGGCAGCAAGCCTCAGCCACCCGTGCTGCTTCATGCTGTGGCAGTACTGGCAGGCTCTTTTGGGGCAAACAAGCACTGAAGTGTGAGCAGTCTGTGTAGAAGGACAAAGCTGTGCTCTGCCAGCTCTGGTGCAGCAGATGACTCAGGATGTGTCTGCTGATCTGGAGGACTCTGCACTCTGCATCAGTTCTTTTTGTTATCACTAAAGGCACGGGCAAACAGCCACAGCATTGTAATGCCTAACTTAATCTCAATGGTGGCATTTCATGTAACTAGAACAACTATGCTGCTGATGAAAGATGCAGCTGGCTTCTTTTACACTACTCACAGTGACGAGTAACACTGTAGGTTGCTAAAAGCACCAAGAGAGAATGATTTTACTCACAGATACTGTGATTCCGGTAAGATTTCTGTTTTTCACAGTTGCCCAATGGAGAGTTAAAAATGCAGTAAGCATTGTATACTTCACGTAACATCAGAGAAGTTGTATTTCACAAAGCGGTAACTGCTGGCTAATTACTGTATCAACAGCCTGGGAAACATGACATCACTACAACTCAAAACTAAACTAAAACCATGAGATTCAGATGGTTTCTGGTGCTGCTAAAATCCCGCTACCAATATCTGTGGTTTTTACTATCAGGTTTTCCCCTGACCTGTTTTTGCATGAATTATTCTCATCAACAGGTGAAACCAACTACGCAGTTTCTTTCTTCACTTTAAAGCACTGTCAAATGCACAACAGCAAACTGATCAAAACCAGACTACTTTGCAAACCGTAGGTGTTACACGTATGGGAGTTTGTTGGTTTTTTTTAATTTCTTATTTTATTTTGAAAAAATACTACAAGGTTATTATTCATTTAAGCACTACAAATAATACTTACTTGAGATGATTTGTTTCATTGCTTAAATCTATTAGAAGTTCCCAGTACCGTGGTCCCTTCACTCTGATCTGTTGATTTAAGCACTTTTATTATTAAGTATAACCAGAAATGTAAAAGTTAGGGTTTTCTAAGCCCAAAGCTCCCTCTGCCCTTACAAGGGGAAACAACATTTTACCATGCTACCCACACTGAAAACATGAAGGAGGGCCTAGCTTTGTCTCTCCTGCAGGAAGCTTTTGGCACAGGGAAATCCCTGCTACATCAGATCTTGAAAGTGTGACAGCCAAGACCAAAGAGAAGCACGTGCCATGAGACAGCATGTGCACTTCCTAGTGACAACTGTTTTCAGAGCTATAGGACTGCTGTAGGACAGTACTGTCCAGAACTTGGCTAGTGTTGGACACTGGATCAAAGAAACTTCATCATCAACTGCTTCTGCACCATGGGCAGCAAAAACCCAGGTGATTACATTCCCCATTAAACACAGACTTCTTTTACCTGCTTCAGTAAGTGAAGCTCTGGAAGAAGCGTGGGTGCCATCATTTCCTCGGTGGTTTCTGCATACCACTGTGTGCCCTTCAAAATGCCATCAGGATTCACAAATTACTAAAGCTCACTTTCATGTGAAAAGAAAGAAAACATGCTTCTCACAACACAGTAGCAGAGGTCAGTCAGTTTCTGTTGCCGAACTCTGAATAAATACATAGCTTAGCACTGCCTTTAACATTGCAAGACATAAGCCTGAACTAGAGAGATACCCCTCATGGAAGCACCACCACACAGGAGGCACAGAACTGAAATCCAAAAGCTTGAGAAGGAAGAGATAGTATGGATAGGGTTATCCTCCTACAGCAATGAACAGAACTTCAGCATCTTTGCCAGACCCACAGTGGACCTGCACTGCAAAACTTCTCCCCTGAAGTCTCAGCAGCCCCTTCTTTAGGTCCTACTCAATCACCACCTATCTCACATGAATCTATATGACAATAAACAGTGCAGAAAGCATTCTTCCCCAGAAGGCACATCATGTAAAGAGACGCCAAGTTCCCAGTTTCAGCAGATTTAGAAGGCAGCTGTTAAACCCAGAAACAGCTCCAACCCACTTCTGTCTTTGGAAGTTTTCTCTTCAGAAAGACAAGAACTATGACTCTGGGTCAGTTATTACACACTTGAAGACTTCGTGGTGTTTTTTATTTGTCCTGTATTCTCCTTTTTAAGTGTCAAAGCAGATGTAACATGTGAGTGGGCTGAACACAGCCCTTCAATTATTTGCCTAAAGAATCAGGCTTATCGTCACCACAACTTGAAAACAAACCCAAAACTGCAGGCCACAACAATGAAAACAGCAGAGCTTTGGTGTATCAGAGTTTTCAGTTGCCTCCCACACCTCCTCAAACACCTTCACTCTTTACCTTGAATGTAACCTCTATCAGTGCATAACAAGGAGTGTTTGAGTCCACATCAACTGGTATTAAGAGCCTTGGATCTGCTGCCAGCACATACAAGTGCCGCAAAGCCTGAAGATGATACCTGTGTGTGGGGAAAGGAAACTCAAGACATGCAGCACAGGCACAGAATAATCCCAAATACTAAACAGCACACAGCTCAGTAACTACATACAGCTGTCAACTGAACCGAAGTGAAATGTGGAGTAATTTAGCAGGTTTCAAAGACTTCCTTAACATGGCATGCTTCAGCTAACAAGACAGGGCTTTGTGAATTTTAATTAGAACAGACTGAGAATTATAAATGGACAGATTTTGCATGACTCTTTTTGCTGAGCAAGCTGGAACGGACAAGTCACATTCACACAAGCAGAGGCCTCAGGACACCTGTTTGCATTTCCTCACTGATCAATGATCAGAGCCATAATCTTAGTACTTCTGCTTTTTACATTTCTGCAGGGGAAGAACCTCCAGAAAATCAGCTATATGATGCCTATATAAGCACTCTAGAGGATTTCTCTATACGACCTCAGTTGTAAAGGGATTATTTAGCCTGAAAATTAAGAAAATTTAAACTTTAAAGAAACATGAACTAAGCAAACCCTTACCTATTGTCTGTGCTGTGAACAGGGAAGTGAGGGTATAGAGCACAAAGGAGGGCAGCAATGGAAGAATTTGAAGTGCTCAGTGAATACCTGTTGAAAAACATTATCTATTAGCTTTAGTGCTAACACATGCCACTACCAGACATTCAATATGTTTTGGTCTCCTGCAAGAGGGAAGGACAGTAACAAAGTGCAGACAAGGAATTTAGAACTATATTCCCATTAAAAAGAGAAAGTAAATCATGCATTGCTCCTACTTTTGCAGAAAAGGTGGAAAAAAAAAAAATACAGCCTTAGGAAATGGCAAGTTACCTTCCTCCTCCCAGAAAGAGAAGCCCCAAAGCCATGTGGTGAGCCAGATGGAATCCATAGTTCATCTCTCCACCGGTCTTCTTGTGCATGAAACGGCAAAGCTGAAGAACTTTCAGGTTTCCAGAGCCAGCCACCACCATTGCAAGAGACAGCAGCAAGACGCTCAGGCACGTTTCGAGATTATAGTGACCTATCTTTGTGTAGAACAGGGAAGGTGTCATTACACTTCTGTGGTCAAATGCACACTTCTGATCTGTCTAATAGGCTGCTGTCTACCCCAGAGTTTGAAAACCACATTCCACAGAAAGAAGGGGAGTGGAGAAACAGTGAAGTCCTTAACAATGATTCACAACCCAGCTACATTCTGTGAGTTTGTATTACACACAAGTAAAAGGGATGGTTCTGCTTGCACTAAGGTTTCAGTGAGGGTAATCAAAGTAGAGAGAAAACTTGGAAGAACTTACTATAGAAGCTGTTGGTGCTGACAAACTTTTTAGGAAATCTGTTGCATATTTGTCCTGGAAAGGAAAGAAATGCATACTGAGTAGAGATATACAGGATAAGTTATAGCTCTATGGATTCAAGGTGAAAAAAATCCAACCTCTTACCAAGCAGTTAAATGCTGCCTTATTTTCTGAGCCAGCAAATCGAAATCCCAGTGACAAACATGCTCCAGCGATGATGTAGACATGAGCTTGCCTAATAAACAACACAGACAGGAACTGACTAAGCATTCCTCTTTTTTATTAATCTGAGTATGCATCACAAGCTTTTATAATAAAAGACAAAAAAAAAAAAAGAGAGATCCTCTCCACTACAGAAATCAGAGAATAAATTCCCTAAATACCAAGGGAAAGACTTATTTGATTCTGATATGTCTTTAAAAGTTCAGCTGCATTTGTTTCAGAAGCAGAATTGAGCTTTGTAAAATATTCTTTTATCTGCAATCTCATCTTTTACAAGTTACTTACATCAGTGTTTCTAAACTCAGGTCTTCTGATGAAGGCAGCTCTGTTGCATGAAGAGGTATACTGTTCTCTCTTATGATCTATAAAAAAACATCAGAGAAAAATGAATAGAGGGGAACCTCTCTAAGCCCTCCAGCCATCAAGGGTTCATGTGATACAAAAAAGGTCTGTTTCAAAGGAACACAAAAGTTAGCTTTTCTTTGACATGCTACTGCTCCGCTGTATTGCTGATCCAGAAAACACACTTTTATATGCTTGTGTATCTGGTTCCTTAGGTATTTCTAAAACAATGGCATTATGTCAGAAGTGTGATAGTGTTCTATGTAATCAAATATCAGAGAAAACAGAACAGGATGAGATCTTGTGAGGCCAGGGAATTCATCTCCATCCTCTATTTCTGAGCGATATCACCTATTTTGCTCTTAAAAATTCCACACAACATATCCTGGAATACGGTTGATCCTCCTGTAGAAAAGTTTTGCACCTAGTTTGTTTGGTCATTGTGGAGGAAAGTTTAACCCCTTTCTCTGTCTAGCATCATTGCTGTGAAGAATTCCATCCCATAATGCTAAATGTGATGCAAGCCCTCAGGGCTCCCATAACAGTTGAAGAATCCCACATAACCATCATCCCTGTCACATGAACAAACTTAATATGCTTTGATTACACATTTGGGCCAGAAACACCAGACAGCTCAGAGGATGGGAAGTCTAGCAGTCTTGGGCCCAAGCCCACGCACAAAGAAAAGCCATCTTCAAGGATAGATCAGATTTGCTCAGCTTATCTTATCAAATTCCACTCTGAATAATCTCAAATCCAGAGGTTCTGGACTTTCCTTCTAATATCCAGCCACTCCCCCTGCAAACACCATTTCCTCACAATATAACAAAAATTCTCATGCTGCAATTTGCGTCTGTTACATTCATCTTTTCTGTCTTTCTTCTCTGGCCTCAGTGTGATAAGTGAACAGTGCTGTTAGCCCAGCCCACAGTCTCTCTTAAATAACATCTCCCATATTAAAGAAATACAGCAGGTTAACATTTACTTTACTGAGCAGCTCATGTAACTGAGGAAGTGTTTACTTGCACAAGTCAGCAAGGTGTAAAATTGGGAAGCATAAATACCTACTTGTGGCACATTGCTATCAACCCATTCAGTGCTGGGCATGATGTCATCCCACAGAATCAGGCAGCGAGCTAAGGTCTAAGAAAGTGATAAAGCCAAAAGGTAAGGAAGAAGAAAAAATACATCAACATTAGTTTTTAATATGTTACATGCATCCAGAAATGCAGCTGCCCATTAGCAGCTCCACTGCTGTTTCTTAGCTTTCATAACAGAAATGGTTAAATAGCTTTTTAGTCTGCATGACAGACACATGGAGTTTATTAAAATAAAAAAAGTAAGATGTATGTTTACTATCAGTAAATAGACTGAGAAATGAAACAAAAGAAAAATCTTACTCTCAATAAAAGGAACTCTGGCTTTACAAAGTCCAACAAGTACATGGTATCTGGTGCTTGAAGCCAATCAGCAATGGATCTGCAGAGCACAGTAAAGGAACAGTGTTTCCAGATTGTATTACAGCAACACACAAACCTGAGTGAGCTACATGAGGCAAAGCCAACATTATGGCAGCATAAACTCCTACCACAAGCTACAGCAAAGTGCTTAAGTAACTCCAAGGTTAATACCTGTTATTGGTCTTTAGATAGATCATAGCAAAGGCAAGTGTGGCTCCTGGACAAGTAACATCCACATTTATTGTGTCTCCTTCCTGTGAAAACACAAACACATACCAGTTGACTAGAAAAGATGATGCGAGTAAAGATTCAAGTTCACTTCATTCACCAAGATACAGACTTCTTTAGACTTCTGAACTAATATTACTTTCCCCTCAAACAAGCAAAGAACATCAACACATACCTTAATTTGGTAACTGGGAGACTTGTGCTTCTCCCTGTGCATTCCTGCTTGGAACCGCCTGTGACCCCCAACCATGTATTGGTAAAGCTGCTCAGGAACGTTGAGGTCTGACATACCTATCAGATTACTGCCATGCTAAAGAAGAAAAGAAATAATAGTCAAGTGTTTTCCTATACGACAAAAAAAAATATCACTTGGCCAAAGGAGGGTTTGATGATGAAGTGATTCTCATTAGCCCTGCCCCAATATACAATGATTCTTCTACTAATTGCAGCTGAAAAGAGGCACTTACTCCCAAGCACACCATGCCCAAGGCTAGTCCAGAAGCCAGTGAATAGGACTCCCTGTCTGTGCAGTACTCCATTTCTGGTCCAGGTGGACGTCCTGAAACAAAAAAACCCATTAAAAGTAACACACAATTACACATACTCTGAAGACTGCTAAGCCTACACAAACTTTGTCAGCAGAGCTCAAAAGCTGCCACTTTCTGAAAGACTGTTTCTGGTAATTTGATATGTGAAGATATAATTCCATCTTAAAATGCATCCCATTCTCTATTTAGTGAGCTGCAGCCTCTTAACTGAAGTTACACAAACACAAACGAGAACTTTGCTGTTAGAAATAAAGTTAGAATTACACAGAACAAGGACAAATCAGATCAGAACTTCACTGTTCAGAGTCAGCTCTCAAATGAAAACCTTGAGCAACAAAATAGAGAACAGAAGAATTTATGAGATGACAACTGTGCTTCCACCAACCTAGTGAGTCAAAAGCCTGCCCTCGCAAGAGACAAGTGTTTTTCCCATCCAGTGCTTCAACATGGTGCCTATGGTGACACAGCTACCTCATGGACAGACATGAGAAATAACAGGCATCTTGGGAAGCACCAGATCTGCTTAAGTGCTGTAGAGTCAGAATTTCTGCAGGAATCTACAACATCATCTAACAGGAATATGAAATTAAGGCAGTCCTTTTACCAAGTCCCTCTACCTTGTACAGCTGGCAACCCCAGAAGCCCCAGACCAATTCTACTCAAACTTTACAGATACAGTAAGGACTTCGGTCCAGCACCAATTATTCTGCATCTCCTCTGCTAAATTCTCTAAGTATTCCCTAATCTACAAACACAGTTCACAAGACCTTCTGTTCCTCTGAAAGCAAAAGATGAGGTTTGGGAAATGTGAGGTGCCTGTTGCAGTGACAGAGGTGTAATTAGAAGATCTCTCAACACATTCAGACCCCTGATGCATTGTGGAAGCGTTATGACCCTCCCAGTCATCACCTTGTTTTTTCAATGGTAGCACCCACCTATTTCAGCCAGCAGAACCTCAGCTGTGTGCCTGTGTGCAGTGCCCTGATAGACAAGGCCTATTCCTATCACAGCAGCCACCTGCACATTGTGGGGGACATCCAGCTCTGTTGAAGTTGGTGGTAGCAGGGCAGGTATGTGGATACTCAGGAGCCGTGTAATGGCCATATCCATCGTGCCCAGCTTGGCAGCAGAAACACCAAGCAACAGCCCAATACTTGTCATCTCATGGCCCTGAGAAAGGAAACACACATCAGCAACTAAAGAAAGCAGGTACATTCAGAAAAGAAAGGTGCATGCCCCAGTATTAAAGACAAACCTCACGTTCTCCAAATACACAGCTGCAGGCAGCTCTTTAGGAAAATAAATACTAGCTGTTATGGGTGTAACTGCATTTCCCAAGTTTATGATCTTGCTATAGAAGCAAACTTCAACCTAAATAAAAATTCTTACACAATGAATTGCTAAACATGGTTATAGATATTTACTTCCTTGTACTCCCAACATACAGGATGCTTTAAGAACAAAATCTAAGATTAACAAAGCAGGTCGGATTTTTGCGTGCACCAGGAAACTTCCAATTTCAGTTCTCAAATACGCCGCTTTCTTCTTTAAAGCCTGTTTTGTTTACAGAAATCACATCTCAGAAGTATTTCTCTCTGCTGCTTATGAAAGAATGCCTTACCTTTGTCAAGTAGTCATGTATATTGAGTGTGGCAAGCTTTGTGAGATGTCCACTGAGACCCAGAGCCATGAGGAAGCCAGCATATTCATTTGCTTGTTCAGCATTCTTAGGCTTGTTATAGATAATCCAAGAAGAGTCTATCCGTGAAACAGGTGCTATCTTCAGCCCAGCAGCCACTCCATTGTGAAAGCTAGCCCAGCAAGCCATGTTAGGAGGCACGTCGATATTTCCACTGTTCAGATCAACTGTAGAGTTCCTAGGAGGAGCACGGCCTGCCCGTGAAATTGAAATCATTGACAGCAATTAGGCGAATCCAAAACCCTCCAGAAACTGCTCTGAATTTCAATGGCTTGCCAAATGAACACTGACAGCATGAAAGTCAAGCTTCCGATCTAAATACAACCTTAGATATCTTCAGGCACATCAGATGATGAACACAATACACTAGATAAAAAACAATGAGGACTTGCAGTATCTACTTTCTGTATGACCACAACACTGAACAGCTGCACATCCTCGGGCAACTGCACTATTCTCTGCCTACCAGATGTGCCTGATATAATGTCTGCACTAGAAAATAATGTCGGTCTTGACCATTCCAGGAAAAAATAATAGCAAGCAGCAGACTCAAAACAAAAGGTGCTATTTCTTCCAAAGGCCCACTTACGCTGTGGAAGAAAGACACAGAAAGTGCTGTAAGACTGCAAGAGGTTCAAAAAACAATGGGGTAAGAACTAAGAAACTACATCATGTACTGATAAATACTGAATTTCTTCAGAAGAAAACATACCAGTTAGATTCAGCTTAGGAATGGGCAGCTGTTCTGCTGGAATAGGATGATAGGAGAACAAAGTAAACATCCCTCGTCCAACAGGCAGTGCCATGGTTCGTTGGCACAGCTGTAACAACCTGTTAAGGTGACCAAAACAAAACCCATTGCTTAATATATTCCAATAAAGTGAGACTACACAACAGGCACTGGAAAGTCAGCTTTTTTTTCCCTTTCCTGATTCAGACAGTATTACATTCCCCCCCCCTTCTTTTTTCAGTAAGTTGAATTTAGAAAACCAAAGTCTTCAGTCCTTCAAGATGAATCTCAAAGACACACTTCAACTGATATGATGTTGAAATTTGCCTGTTTCTCACTTTAAGCTAGGTGCTAGTTAAACTCACACCACAGTTTAATAGTATACCAGAAGCGAGGTGAAAGGAGAAAGCAAAACAAAGTTAATTGCCGTGTGATCTTGCTATGACTAGTGATCACATCTAGTAATAACAGTGTACAGAATTAATAGTATACTTCCAGGAATACTGACCACAGTTCTCTATGATTTACTCTGGAAACACTTTCTAGACTTGTTAGATTACTCAGCTTGTTAGGTCAGACAATAAAATTTGATGTATCCCTTTAGTTTTCTGCTTCTATAGAGTGTTTTGCATGTTAACAATGCTCTGAAGTTTTGTTTCCCCCCCCCCCCCCCCCCCCTTTTTATTTTATTTTTTCAAAGAATGCTGTTAAGACCTCTAAACAACTGAATAAACAAGCAGAACAGGGAGGTGACTGAATGGGCAAACAATAGGAGCTTCCAAGAGAGGGATGAAGCAGTGAACTTGCTTTCTATAGAACTAGCTAGATCCCCTAACTTAAGACTTGCTTAGAATAGAATAAAGGGCTCTCCAGTTTTATGGAGGAGATGGATTATGCTTTATTCACTCTTCTCCACAAAGTATATGTAATATACTTTAATAATTTTCTAACCCTAAATGCCATTGGGGTTCAAACTAATAGAGTTCCCCATGTGCTGCTCCAATCCCAACAGCTGTCCAAAACAAGCTTTGATGCATAATGAACTTCAACACTTGAATTACAAAATACAACTCTCCTGTGTGTCTTCTGTTCAGGTCTGCCTACTTCATTGTTGTGTTCAGACAGAAATACACCATGCTGTTTGATAAGACATACTTAAGTCAAGAATATCCATTTTTCACCTAAGTGAAAACATAAGAAAGCCTGCTAGAAACAGAATTCTTTACCGGTTTTCTTTTTCTTCTATGAAATCATGGTCACTAGCTTCTGGCATCTGCACTACATTGACACGTACAGGACGGGCACTCTGAAGGAGCCTGCGTACTTCCTGCACTCTCAAATCCTTGCTCCATATTAGTGACATGACCTCATCATTCATGTTGTTCATGCCATCCTCATCCTCTTCCGACTCAGCTCCAGGTGGACTATCAGAGGACAGCACTGGGCCCACAGACTGCAAGAGAAAAGAACTCATTTTCAGTAGTGCACAAGTATTGCTAACCATCGGAAAGCATCAAACCTCAAACTAGAAAAAAAAACTAGATCAAAACTAGATCTAACATAGGCTCTCGTAAGGCACACCACACCAGGAGGACAAGCAGATTAACAGCTGATGAATGAAAACTAATTTCTTCTGATAAATATGCGCTAAATCTCAATACATAACTGCACCACCCATAAAGCCAGCGTCCGTTTTGAAACAGGAAACTCCACCCTGCCCTCCTGAGAAATGACAAACAATTTGGTGTTTGAAGATCACTACCCTTTTAAGGTAACATATATTCGAGGCATTGTTATAAAGTGATAAAATCAGATTCATCATCATTTTTACGATTCAGCACCGTTAGAGTTAGGAAAAGTTAACCAGCAGAAAATTAAATGCTTTTTTAATTAGCAGTGCCACACCAGATTTGAACATATAGTTTTACTTTTATTCTACATATCTAAAAAAACCATTTACATTTTCTGAAATGTAATCAGACGCCCCTGTTAAAAAAACATCCAGGTAATTTTAACATCACTTCCAAAGCTAAGACAGTTAAAATTACCTTGACCAAGATGTACCTGAGAATACAAAACACTTTTCCTGACTTCTGGAAAAAAAAAAAGTCAGACTCTCTGCTATTATTCATGCAAACCATTAGTCAGCTTTCACATAGCTTGGGATTCCAGTGTCCTCAACAAAAGACACTTCAGAGAGCTCCAACTCCAAGAGATGCCACTATTTCCCACCATCAGAAGATGTCCAAAAGAAAAAAACACTTTTTTTTTTAAAAGTTAGTTTTCTTCAGGATGGAAAGAACTAAGCCCTTTCTGGAGAAAGAAAAAAAAAAATGAACAGCATACTCCAGAAAACAATTCCAGATCTTCCAGTGAAAAGGGAGACCCCAGCTACGCCAACTCAAAGTAGATGTACTGAAAAGTCATAGAATGGTCTGGGTTGCAAAGGACCACAAGGATCAGCTAGTTTCAACCCCCAGACCAGGCTGCCCAGAGCCACATCCAGCCTGGCCTTGAATGCCTGCAGGGATGGGGCATCCACAGCCTCCTTGGGCAGCCTGTGCCAGTGCCTCACTACCCTCTGTGTGAAAAACTTCCTCCTAATATCCAACCTAAACCACCCCTGTCTCAGTTTAAAACCATCCCCCCTTGTCCTATCACTGTCAACCCATGTAAACAGTTGTTATTCCTGCTTCCTTCTCCCTGGGCCACTGTTATGATGGCAGAGTTTCTAGACAGAGTACCAAAAAGGTAGTACCAGAAGATTTTGGAGATGAAGACTTACAATCAAGTTGCTCTGTGGGCAAAATTTTTGAGTCCTTCAATGAAGTTTAAAATCTGTTTTACTGAATTCGCACAGCTACATATGTAGTCTTCCTGGGACAGATGCTGGCTTTTATACTGAAACTCTCACATGCATGTAAATCCCGTATCGCCTTCAGTCTTGAATTCTGCACCTTCCTTGCTCCATTAACCTACACTCCCTTAGCACCAGCAGATGGTGGAAGAGATTCTGCACAGAGTGCTGTGTGCAACATTCAGTATCACAAAATCCATTTGTGTCCATACTCACAGATTTACTCTTCAGTAGGTTGCCTTCACATGCCTGTTTGGACAGATCCTGGCGCCCAATCAAGACACAAACTGCTTCTGGCCAGTCTGAGGCAGGCTGCTCTCGGCAGTAATATATTGCATCTCTGATAGGAAGAGCCACACCAAAGGGGAGAGTCTCCAGATCTCTTAATGTGAAACCTTTAAGTTAGCAAGCATGAAAAAAAAAACTTCATCAAAACTTGTTACAATGCTTTTCATATTATGCGATTCTGATACTTATTTACAACTGTTACCATCTCACACAAAGATAAAAGTTGCTTATACCAATATTAGTCAACCAAATGATTAGCTTCTCTGCGAGGCTGGAAATAGATGTGCTGTATCCAAAACAGCATCTGTAAAATAATGGAAAATAAAGGAGAAGCCAATAAAATCTAATCAAAAGCTTCACAGAAAGGCAAATATTCAGAATTTAACATGGCATTGAAAAACATACCGACTGTCATCCTGCTCTATTTGTTGCTTCTGTTGCCCTAGAAAAGATAAGGCCACGTTACCCCCTTGCTTTCCAAGTAAAGGGACAGCATATAACAAACAAGACACCAGGAGATAGTGCAACGGCATTAAAGCATCATTACCTGAAGTAATTTTGTACAAATATGGGGAAGCTTCATTAGATACAGCACTCTCATCACCAAGTATGTACAGAGCCACACTCTGGATAGGAAAGAGACACCATAATAGAGTCACTTCATTTGCAGCTATCACTATTCTGCCTATCTAAACAAGCAGAAGGGAACTTTGGTAACTTAAACAGTGAGATGCTTTATTATGAATTTTTTATTAAGTAAACATAGATTCGAACAACTGAAACCAGTAAACTTTCATGTTTTAGGTTTCTAGACTCACATTTGGAAATACTGACCTTGCAACAACTGAATTTTCTCTAATGATTGTTTCAAAGGTAAAAAGGAATCAGAATCACAAAATGGACTGGGTTGGAAGGGACCTCAAGGATCATGAACCTCCAACCCCCTGCCACACGCAGGGCCACCAACCTCCACATTTAATACTAGACCAGGCTGCCCAGGGCCCCATCCAACCTGGCCTTGAACACCTCCAGGGATGGACGGGGCATCCACAGCCTCTCTGGGCAGCTGTTCCAGCACTGAAAGAAAAAACTTTCAAAACAGAAAAGCATGTATCTAATCATCTTTTACGTGTTGCTCATGCTTCACTGAATTTGTCTTGGAAAACAAAGTTTTCTACAACCAACATATTTCTTTTGGTTTCCTCCCCTTCTTGAGTACTGAGTACTTTGTGAAGTACCTGAGTGAAGAGCATCCACACCAGCCAGAAAAATCACAGTGATCCATCATTGCTTCCTTCTGAATGCTACCACACAAGTTGGCACACCAAAGGCAAAATCACATCCAAGCAAAAACCTGCCATGATTTTTCCAAGGATAACTGACAAGCTGCATCATCAACGTGCCAGCTCTGACTTCTGCACAGAGAAGTCAGGTTCAGGCAGACATTGTTGACAGCCTGAATGAAAGGCTCTGCTGTTCTTCAGAACTTGAGCGTAGGGCAAATTTTAAGTGAAAGCAGCAGCACTTTAACAGGTTTCAGTGCTGCTGCTTCAGCCTTTCATGCTTTGAAGGAGAGGACAGGCTGACTCCTGGCAGTTCCAATGGAAGACTCTGCAACTACTCTTGGACAGCTGGGTCACAACAGAGCATCGCTGCTCTGTTTTTCTCTTCAGCTGAACATTTCTGCTCCAAATCCTGTACTGACAGCTTTTCTCCGCAAACACTTTGTGAAGAAGCCAACAAGGCTGACCAGAAGATAACATCAGCACTAATAACTACTCATGCAGTTAAATATTTATGTTGATACATGCCCAAGAGAAAAGCCAGGAAATTCTCACTCACAAAATACAGTTAACTGAGTTACATTATTACTTTGCACATGCCACTACTGCAAACCACAAAAAACCAAAAACATGAGCAGCGAAGCATAGGCCATTTACCCTGCACTCATAATCTCTTCTTCCTAGCCTCAAATACCTCCTACCACCCGCTAAAACTCATCCTCATCTATGGTTATATTCAAGCTGTGATAGAACAGAAGATAGAACTTGCAGAGATTTCTTTCTGCTAAACATTTGCTATTAGCCCTTGGAAAAAGGCTGACACCGCTGTGTCACAGGAGGATTTCATGCAGACAAATGAGGCCTGCTTAGCACAGTGCAGAAACACTTGGAGACGCTTAGATGTCCAAACAGCACAGCTACAGCCATGCTCCTCAGCAGTCATTCATCGCAGGCTCAGTACTGCTCCAATATGCTCCCACTGCTTTACACATGACAATTAAACTTATCATTTGACTTCCCACTGAGGGCACTTCACTCACAGGAAATTAAGCAGTTAGAACAAACTGGGGCCACAGTGCTGCTATGCTGATAGAGGAAAACACATCCTCTTTGCCAAGGTACATACCAGTATTACCAGTTTGCTCCTTTCACAGATTCCTGGTAAGTAAGGGTAAGGCTGTACTCTTCCTCCCTTTAGGCAGGAACTCAGCCACTGAAAGATACTTGGAGGCTCAGCAGAAAAAAATGCGGGATGATGCATGAAACCTGTTTGGATTTAATGGTAAGAACAGTCACGACACTGAGTTCATGGCAAATGATTAAAAAAAATCCTTCTCTGTTCTCAAAATAATCCATACACTACTTCTTCTGTGTAAGAACAGAAACATGGTATTTCAAAGCATTATGGATCACATCTCTGTTCTGTCAGATGTAAGTTTATAGCTAGACAGTACTGGAAGAATGAAACACCTCTGTGTCTTTCAAGGAAATCTCAGCCCACTGTGAAAAGCAATGTATGTAGTTACTCATTTTCAAAAACCTGAGGGGGATTTGTCTTGTCATTAAACATCAAATCATTAAGTGAGAGAACAGCCTAACTATAATCTTTGTCCTCTCTATCCACAAACATGAGCAGCAAAGCCTGACCAATATAATGAGATTGTACTTTTTGTGCCAGGAAAAAGAGCATTTTGTCTTGTGTAACTAGCAAATTTCAGCTGGTGGTATTAAACAGATACACAAACAATAAATGATCTTGTTTTAGCTTTCATGATCGTGCACTGAGCTCTGATTTATTTTTAAAGGACTATAAACTGAGAGCTTACACCAACCTATGGATACGTTTCACAGTAGAAGCACACCTCATTACCAGGTTTCTCCATAGCTCTCCAGAAATATTTCTCAGCCTGCCTGAGCTAGGAGTTTATTGGGATAAAACCATCACACTTCCTCCCAGGTCCTTGCTGTGAAACATTCCATGAAGCACCACAATGAAGGCACCAGCTTGTGACTGCAGGATTCTAACAGACTTTTAAAGACAAAGGAACCAGGCAATCCATGCACAGTTTTACACACTGCTTCAGTCCTGACCAGTTATCAACAAGCTCAGCATTAAGAGAACTTGCACACCACTACCACTGAACACTCAGTCTCACATAGCCTTAAACTCACCTTGATCAATTATGCAAGTCTGTCCAGAGCTTTTTACAAGGGCTGGATAGTCTCTGTAGTAGTAATCTATATAAGCTTCAAGTTTCAAGTCCCTAGAATAAAAGATGTGAATCATACTACAGTTAAAAAAAAAAAAAGAAGCAAACTCCATGCCTTCCTACATTTCTGACTTTCTGTTGACTTTCAATGTTTGCAATATGCATCAGATACAAGGAGTGAAGCTCTGACTTCTTTCACTAGGGCTGCTCACAGGCATTGCCCCTTTGCTAAGCAAGTAACCTGCATGCTTTATTTCCCCCCGATGCAATTCTTTTCAGCCAGAGTTCTACTTTCTGCCACACCTCTACCACCACCACTCACAACGTAACGACTGCCACTACAACTTCCCCAAACTTCTAAATGTTACAAGTCAGATGTGTTTATCTGCAAGACGTGAATGCAAACAACAACTTCCAGCCCCAACAGATACACAGTGTTTCATTAGAGTTGCTTTTCATCGGCAGGACACAATAATGGACAGGTCAATCTACTACTTCTGGAAACTACTCCAGTCAATCAACTGCAGTGCCAGGGGAAGAATCCATAATTTTACAGAGATTTTGGCAGAAATGTCAAACAAAACTTAGAGAGGCATTACTGAGTCCTTTGCTTATACAGATAACTGTGTGCATGTGTGTCTATACATATGCAATGCTATCTGAATGTGGGGCTGGAAGATGAGAAGATGCAGTCACTGGTTGCAGTGAAAATGTCACAAAGATGAATATTTGATAGATCTTATGAGCTTAGTCAATGCAGTAGACAAAACGTGAGCTGTCCAGGGTACACAGAACTTTAGCTGCCAGAGAGGCAACACAGCAAGAAAAGCACATACTGCTCAAGTTTCCTGACATGATCTAAATGGTAAGGTCATGTAAAATCAGAACTGAGATGAGATTCTGTTTGTGTTTTAGAATAAAATAAAACAAAAAACAACCCAAATCTACCACCACACCAGCAAGAAACTAAATGCACTTCATCACTACATGCAGACTTTGGTCAGAGCAACTGAGCACTGAGTCAACAAGGTGATTTTACTTCTGCCTGCAGCAGGGTTGTCTGCACTCTGATGTACAAAATCTGTTGAGTAGAATTCCTCTCCCTTTTCTTGTATTGCAGGAACAAAAGCCATCTATTTACCAAGAACCACGATTTGTGAATCATGCTTATGTTGGTAAGTGATCAGAACTATACAAGAGATTTCCTACAACAAATATCTTTAACTGTTACTTATTCATTTCCTTCAAAAATATGAAAGTCTGTTCCACTTTGGGTAATCCCCAAATCTCCCCATAAAAAAACCCAACAACATCAAGAGACACGACACAACAGACAGCATCTGTGATCTGTCAGTTTGGCATACCTGGCCAGCTGAACCAGAAGAACAACAAGTGACCGATTTTCTTCTCCCATCAGAAGGTTCAGTTTGAACTCCTCATAGACCAGGTGAAGAACAAAGAAAATAGCAGGAATATGGGTGAAAAGGAGAGTTGAGTAATCCAGGCTAAGGCTCTGTAACAAGTCATCCTTTGGAGCTAAAACTTCCAGAGGGTCCAATCCCAAGACTCTGGATAGAGGATGAGACTCAAAATTTCTGTGGTAATCAGAGCTCAAGAGATATTCCCAGTCCTAGACCAAGCAAACAGGAGAAAGAAGAAACAATGAACAGACTTCCAGCAAGAGAGTTCCAGAGCAACACTGCAGAGGGTTCTTCCCCTAAACCAATTCAAATGCAGTTAACATGCCACACAATTCCTGCAAGCTTTGCATTGCACTGATTCAATTCTTAAGCTGTATCTTCCCATCCTCCCTCCAGTTATGCATAAAATGAATCAAAGTATTAACATTTAAGAAAACAAAGAGAAAAGAAAAGTGATTAGAAGTGCCTTCTTCGCACTGATAATTCAGTGTGACACCCTGCTGCAATTCACCCGGTGCCCCCAGCCTCCTTTCTACTTCCATCACAGCACATTGGGCACTCAGATCTTCACCTATTTCATACAGATTGCAGCCTGTAAACACCATGGGTTCACTGAGCTGCCAACCTGCAAAACCTGGTGGCACAACGGTACCATTGTAGCTTGTAAGCCTCTTACAGTGGAATGCTAGTAAGCCTTATCCACTTTACTGCTTGACTACATTAAAGAAAAACAACCTTCCTACCCTTGCCAAGGCAAGACCTGGTGAATCAATCTTGAACAGTGCTAAATTCAGTAAGAACTGGTGCATTCAGTGAAGCATGTAATTTGATGCTCCTAACTTGCTGAAGGTGCTGACTGGAGGAAAGTAAGCCAACTTTAAGGGGATAAAGCATGTAGGAGACATTTGGCACTGTCAGAAAACTGTCTGGTGTTGATTTATATTTAATATTGAATTATAACTCCTGGATCTAACCTCTCTGAAACCAGGACCCTGTCAAGAAAGGTCACATGTTACAGACACAGCACAACGCAGAACAGCTTTCCTTCCCCCACAGATCTGCAATCCCTGGTGAGCCCAGATCAGAGGTGTTTCTTCTGGATTATCTTTAAAGAAAACTACAATAAATCAACACACTCCCCAGCTTTGATTTGTCAAAGAGAACCATCTCTTACTTCATCTGACCCTGTCTCTGATGGCCTAGCCTTCTTTGGTGCGCTCACTGGTGAAGGTGATCCTCCAACATTAAGCTGCAAGAAGAAATACATGGCATAAGTAATTCAACAGTCCTAACATGGGCATTCACACCACACACTATGTGATGTTGCTTTACATATTTATATTTTGCTTACATATAAAATATGTATTCCAATTTGATGTTTTCTACATATAAAGTTAGTCTGGTTTATGCTGCACAAACCTTGAGGTCTGACTGCCTAACATTTGGTGTTGGCTAGGACAGAGGAAACACTGGGTATGAGCTAATGCAAGTAATGTGGGTACACACTAATTGCTTTTATTTCATCACTATACTTATGCCTGCATCCCCTATTCGTCTCATCCTGTGAGCATCACAAGTGTACTTGCTAGCAGGAAATTCACTTATGTCTTTCAAACTGAACTTAAGAGTTTTCTGCAACTTAGACTGCTGTAACCTGAAAACTGCAGGAAAAATGTTTTTTAGAATCTGAACTGTGTTTTGTGCTTCTAATCAAAACAGGCTTAATTAAGACTATTTAAGTAAAATCTTTAATCCATCAGTGTTAGTACTGGACAAAGTACTTAATTTATTTTCATCTGACGTGCTGGTGTTAAGCACCTTATAGATATACATTCACCCCAGACTTAAATGTACACCTGAAATTTAGAAATGCAGAATTAATTCAGTGGCATCTTGTTATTTAGGACAAGAGATGACCTATTCTTTACTTCAGCACCTCTCTAACCATTTCAAACCTTGAAGAATTATCAGAAGTATTAACATAAGCTAAGGAAACAAACATGTACACTTGCTTACATTACGTGTCCAGGTCAGCTTCTCTGTGTTATAACCCATCATATTCATGAGACAAGTCACAAATAAATTCCATTCCAAGCGATAACTTGGTCCTCCAGGGGCATTATAAGCATTGTACCACTTGACAAGCATTTGTACAGCTACCTCCTTGGGCAGGATAGCCTTGACCCCTTGCAGACATGTTTTCACTGTTGCAAAAGAGAAAAAAGCCCAAAGTTAAGCCTGCTTTCCATTACTCCCAATGCTACTCACCCAATTAATGCTACAAATTAATTGTTACAGTACTTGGACCTGCTTTTAACTCTTCAGAAACTCTTTCAATAAAAGCCATACCACATAACCTTTTGTTCCTTCAGTTTTGGTTAAACACAGCCTTTTTAATTCACCACACAAAGCAGGGGGAGGAGGGGAAGTCTTTTCGCTCATTAATGAAAACAAGTTGTGACTGAACTGACATCTCAGCCCTGAGCAAGCATTAACAGTAAAGTAGAAAGAGATCAGAAGAACAAAGAAGTTTCAAGAGTGCATCAGATGAAGCACTCAAAGCAGCAGAGCACGCCTAAATCAATGGTAGCAGCTGTACAAAGTAAGCCAATAAGCCTCGAAATACAACATATTAAATGCTTACACAGTCTAAGCTACGTATAAACTACTTAAAAAAGGAACCCTCAAAAATCATGGAACATATTTCACATGAGAGACTGTGAATCATACCTAGCTCTGAAGTGGCAATTTCAGGAATCGTAATCCGAACCATTGTGTTACTGCTGAGTTCCTGGAGAAAAAAAAAGAAGAGTTGAACTACAAAATGCACCTTTAAACAGAGATGGGGCCTTTTTCTTAATCAACTCAGAACTTGAACAGTACTTGCCCGAGTGTATCGAGCATATTCTGAACTCTTAGCTATTGGCTACACTCAGGGTCTGCAGCCTCAGATTCTAGCTCCATAAAACACTTTAAATGGATCTTGACCTGAATCACTCGAAGGAATCATTAAACTTCTATGCCTTTTAGGACATTCAACATAGAAAAACGTGGAGTTCACAATGCATGTTTAACACTTTACTGCTGATCAGGAGCTGCCAGCAGTGTCTTACTATACAGGGGGTTGAAACTAGAGGATCTTTGAGGTCCTTTTCAACCCAGGCCATTCTATGATTCTATGAAAAACAAGCTTGACCCTTACTTTGCTTTATTAACAAAATCATGACTCAAATTACAGAATAATACCTACTAAAGTTACTCTGTTGTAGACAGGATCTCTTAGAGCATGGATGAAAGTCCCGTGCTGCTGAAAAGTGCAGTCCTCAACGTAAGTAGAGTCATGGAGCTTAGAAGAATCCCTTAGCTCTGGAACTGGTGACAAAAGCATACTCTGCAAAGTGGTAAGAATGATTGCTTAGAATTGTGAAAGCAAGTATCTGAGCAAAAGACAATTAAAATGACCATTTTGAAGTGTACTAATAACTATTTTGAAATGCGCTAATGTCATTTAAAAACTGTCTCAGAAGTTCTATAAAAATCATACATGAGGGAGGACATAACAGACATACTTCAAACACTGTATTCAGGGACTTCACCAGAGAAAGGTAAAAGATTTAGCTCCCAGAGACACTTCAAAAGTTAAAAATCAAATGATCATTGGAATGAAAGATGCCCAATTTCAATTGTTGAACAAATAAGCTGTTTTTTAAACCTCCCTTTTCAATTTTCAGCATGTGTTTATGAGATTTGCATCACACACCCATTTCAGCCCTCACTGTACTTTCACTTAACCTGATGAATCAATGCACCCAAACAAAGTATGGATGGAGGTTGTGCACAAAACTAGGGTGGAAAGAGAATGGTCTTGATCAAGCACAGAAATAAGACAAGCATAGCCATAACAAGTCTTTCACAATAGTTATGAGGTTTAAAGTAACAGGCTTTCTCTCGCAAAATATTCATGATCTCTTCTAGCCATAGAGGTCCTTAATCCTGCACTACTAAACAGTGAGAAGGGACTAGAAGTCCCTCTTCAAAGACCATCCATGCATCTGCCTTCAGCTACTTTGTAATTTAAACAGATGTCTCGGTGTTTGAAAGCTTCATTTTCACATGCTGAAGATGTTCACAGGGAAGCTCTCGTGTAGGATTTTTTTTTGCTTAGGACCATTCCTAAACAGAAGATATCAGCATAAAGCAGCATTTCCACCACAATTTCTATAAATCTAAGAGTACACAATTTAGATTAACAGAATGCAGTACAGAAAAAAGCATCCAGTTACTTGATCAGTTATGCCAAAGCTATTAAAACTACAGCCTTTTCAGGGCAGGATTTTGTTTCTGCTTACCTCTTCTAGAGGCCCCAGGTGTTTATTCAAAGTCCTGGATGGAGTGCTGACACTATCCAAAGGAGTGCTTGGCCGAGGCATTTGGTTGGACATTGTCAGGGATGGAGCAGGCAGTCCAGGAATGAAAACCTTCCCCACCTGTTTTGAACAATATATAGGAAAGCAAACAGTTGGTTTTCATGCTTGTGCTTCCATAATCTTGCTTATATACACCAGTGGTTTTAATTTCAACAGGTTAAAGGAGCAATTTAAGTAGATATATACTTGAACTAAAGCCTGAAGACTGCTTAATTTAATGCCTCTCTTTGGGAGAACATATATTAAGACAACCACCATATACAGTCAGTCTTGTACATTACTGCTACTGGCCTATTTCTACTAAAAATTAAGCAGTGTTTCATAGGATAAACTGCACTCTCAGAGCAACTTCTTTTAAAAAAATACACATATACACACACACAAGTAAGCACACAAATTCTAACAGCTCAACATCTCTGAATGCATGGAAAGAACATATTCCATCTGTATACAGTTCAAAAAATATTTATTTTGAATGAATGAAATTCTTACTTCCTATATCCTTGATATTTTGTTTGTTTGAAAACACTGCATTAGTTAAGCACTTTACTGCTACTACAAAAAAAAGCTCCAGATATTTAGTTGTACCACAAGGCACCAGTCATTCTTCAGAACCACCCTTCCAGCACTGTATATAAATTACACTCATTAGGAGAGCACAGGCACCTTCCCAAGTAAGTCTCAAGTGAGAAGCAATCTACAGTAGCTTAAAATGATACCTTGTAAGGTATGATGCACCCTCTGCACAGCCTAGCTTATAACTGGAGTCAAACACTTGTTTTGGGACACAAAAGCCTGCTACTTACACGAACAATTCCAGAATAAAGCACTAGATTTCCACTACCTTCCAGAACCAGCAGCGTATCAACACCCTGCAAGAATCAAACAGTGTATTTCAGCTTCTTGTATTTAAGTAAAAGGATGACAAATGGATGACATAAGTGACAAAGGAAGATACTTTGCAGCTAATAGTGCCTAAAAAGTTACATACCTGCACTGGAGCTGCATCCTTTGCCTGAATATTGGTAACAGAACCAAAGATCAGCTGTGACTTGTCATTGCTCTCTTGAAACTTTACACACCTAGAGATTTGATAAAACAACACAAAATGGAAAATGATTGTCCTATCAAGTGTTATAGAAAGACAGAAACAGAAAAGTTGTGTTACACGGTGCAATTACTCTTATTGTGGTATACCTGGTTCCCGCCTCCTTCCTTTTCTAGCTTTGCCCCACTAATCATTTACTGTTATTCCCCTAGTCTAAATGAAACCCCCAATGTGATTCTAAAGGGTAAACACAAGCATAAATAATACCACTCAAAGTACAGAGAATGTACTCTTGCAATTTCAACTTTATTTAAATAATCCAAATCATCTACACCACTGTCATATGAGAGGCACTCACACCTCACATCACAAGATTCCACTAGCTGAAGGAATAAGTATGTTAAAGCCTTGATCTAGATAAATTTTTAGAGTGCTTTTCCTCCTCCCCTCCCCTTTTTATTTCTTTAAACCTGTCCCCAAACTAGGAATGCTCACCGCAGTTGGAGCTGGGATTCCACTAAGAAGCACAAGAACTTCTGCCCACAAAGGTCAGCAGTAATAAACACTTTTGATGCCTGGGAATTCTTCTCTCTAAATAAGACACAAAGAGCAGCATAGTGTTAGGTTTATTATAAAAACTTTAATTAAAAAGAAAACAATGACCACAAACCATAGGGACACTGGACTTCAGTAAGCAGTGTCTCAAGTTGCTAGGAATGTGTCAGTCTCAGTTTCAGTCCTTATGAGAGAAATTAACTTTCTAGCACTCCAGTCTTCACATTCATACTTTTTAGTGTGCAGAGCACGTGCTGTCTGGCTTTGCTCTCCCATTTAGTTTCAGGTCCTAAGTAGTGTTTTGCCCCTTTTCATGACAACAAAGCAAGAAACATTCCCACCAAAAGAGATTACAAATGAGCACACATGCAAAAAAAAAAAAAAAAAAAAATCAGTGATGGTATTTGAATCTACTTTGCATTAAAGATCTCACAAAAGCATTCCCCATCTTGGAGGGCTATGAGTAACACAACAGGTAAAACTATTCCAAGTGCCCAGCTCTTTTTTCAAGCGGGCTGGACGCTTAGCAAGCATCACTTAAAAAAAGGGAAGTGCAAGTTCATGCACCTATCTTAAGGTATCACTCTTTGCAGAAGGCTCACACTAAAATAAGCTGTCATTTTACTTTCTTTCCCTCACCCCACTGGCAATCCCACACTTCTCCCATATTCCAACATGCACTTAACCTCATTTTTGTGATAGCTTCTGTCCACAGATGATCTATACACAGCTCAGGGACAATTGGTTCTGTTTCTGTTACAAGAAAGGAATCACTGCAAGTGCTCTCTGGAGAATGGGTAATACTGTGCCTCCTTGGAGACTGAACATTGCCAGATGAGTTGAACCTCTGCACTCCTGAGAATGAATGTACTCCCAGGGCAGGTGAATGAGAACGGCTGCAAGCAGAAACAAAACATTACTGAAAAGTGAGCATACATAAGCAGATAAGAACCCCTATTAAACCAGCGCGTTCATACACTAAAAACAAAAAAGAAAAGCACCCTGAAACAGCAGTTAGTACAATATTAGCCTCCCTTCATGATACATCCCATCATACAAAAAACAATTTTCCAGTTTATGTTCAGTTGTCTCCATCAAAATCCAATAGATGAGATTCCAAAAGCAAACTAACATTTCAAGTTCTATGGTCCAGCCTGTAAAAATGTGTTCCAACCCGTTCTCTCTAAATATGGCTTTAACTGAAAACACTCCTGAGACTCAAAAGTCCTGAAGACAGCCCCTAATTCCACTACAGACTGGCTGTATGAGAACAGAGCCTCTTTGTCTCTTGCACACCCATCATTCCCTCTATGCTACAGAGACAATAGCAAACGAATGTCACAAAAGCATTCCAAGAGTGCTTTGAGATACTGTAAAAAAAGGCTCAGGTGGACAGATTTGTAAAGGCAGAGAAAGACAGCAATACCACATGTATTGCCTATCTTATAGCTTGTATTTGTTTGGTATCAAGTCTACACATTATGTTCAGCACCCACCTTAAAGCAGCCATGTTGGAGATGGACGGCGAGCGGGACTGCATGCTGGGTGATGACACTGATCGACTCTGGCTGTGAATAGATGAGTAGTTTTGGAAGGGTGAGGCCATAGGTGAGTCTCCTTTTGAAAGGCTCCTGAGTTGAGCAGTCAAAGAGCTGCTAGCAGCCACATTCTGAGGGGTGCCCAGCTGCTCTGAGAACTTCAGCACCATGTTCTGCTCCTGAGAAACAAAAGACATCTCTACATACTAACCACACATGGGCAGTACCAGCTAAGCAGCTCAAATTGTTTGTTTCATCAGTTAGATGTTAGGAGTATGCACCTACACCACTAAGGCATAAAGGTACATCAGTCTAAACAATTATTCCTTCCAAAAGTGCTCTCCCTCCCAGTCACTGACACTACGCCTGTGATTCTCAGGGCAGAAAGTTGTTTGTCACTTTTCTCATGGAGGACAGCAGTTTAAACAGAGTACAAACTTTCTGGTACAATGCAAGGAACATCATAAGCACTGTATGTTATATGGCCACCTTTTACTGAGTGATCTCCACAACTGCTGTATATACAGAAGTATGACTCTTTTTTCCCCCTCTAATAATCACCTTGTTAATGGACTAAGTCACTAATAATCAGGTATTTCTAACAGGCATGCCCAAGAATGGCACCTAAACACATACAAAAAAAAAAGTATAATGACACATAGTCAGTAACAAATTTGTACCTCTGGCTTTACTTTCCGAAGAGCCCAGACAGTATGTAAACTCTGTACAGTATCGTAGGTCATCACAATGGAAGGTTCAGCATTGACAAACACAATCCTCAGGGTGTAATCAGCAACATACTGCACTCTAGCAGAGCCAAACACACCTGCTAAAGAAGTAGTTAACCTAAGTTAAGGTGAAAATAACATTTCTACAGCGCTGTTATCAGATGAAGGATTAGGCATTTTTTATATCCTCTTTGCTCTGCAATCTGGACTTTCATCCTGACCAGTTTCCCTGTTTATAAAGCAGCTAAAACACGTCACTTCTGACTCCTTAAAAGAGCCATTATTGCACATTTTTAATACAGAAAATGCTTGAGTGATACATTAAGCATTTGATGTCAAGGCCTAAACCTACCTCCAGACTTACAGACAAGAGGTGTTATCTCATCTAAGGGATGCAGCATGCTGAACATAGTAGGCAAAGGTTCTCTAAAAAGAAACCAAACAAAGCATGTTCAAAAACCAAATGCTAATAAGCCTAACTGCCCTCTCTTGCAGTCGGTGCACATGCTGCAATCCCAAAACACTCCTTAGACCTTCACAAATTTGAGCCTGAAACCTAACAGTAGAGACATGCTCCATTAACAGAAGCTCTTCTGATTAACTGAGTCAGACAAAGGCTGGGCTATCAAACAGGGTTTTACATTTTTCACATAGCACTTGAGAATAACCCCACCTGGTGGCCTACATGACAACCAGTGGCTGGCACAAACGAACAGTTAGCACCAGGGCAGCTACAAGGAGCAAGGCTCTTAATCTAGACTCAGCTGAAGAGTTTGGGCTCTAAGCCAACAGCCAGACATCAGGTGATCTGTACCCATCACAGAGGAGCAATAGTGCCAACCATCTGTTGGTGGCAGTGGCAAAAGGGAAAATTTTCATGAAAGTCCAGATTGAGTAGGGTCAGCAGTGAGTTTTGTTAAGTAACAGATCAGGAAAATGCAGCATCAGTGCAATTTCATTCTATAGTAATCCCAAAGGGGTCCAGCACAGATGCTAGAGAAGCAGCAAAACAGAGGATAGCAGGCTGGAAAACCTGAGAGATGACCAAGGGTTCAAATACAGTGGAGCAAATCACTGTCCAACTACTCCCTTCACTGAAAGAAGACACTTCACTACTTCTATGAACAGGGTGATGAGAGCACAGCACACCACCACACTAAAGAGGCAATTTGCCTGAGCTAATGCTTAACCTGGTACCAAAACTAAAATGGAACACCCACTGCAGCTAGCTAGTGGAAATGTATTTTTTTTTTCCAGTTCTTGAATATTTTCAAGGCCTCTATATTTAATCTCAACTCTAATGAGGACTAGACAATCGCAAGTGCCTAGAATGCATACAAACAACAAGGAAGAACAGAAGTGTATACTTAGACTACTTATCAGCATGCCAACCAACCCCTCACCCTGCTTTTCATCTATATACCCAGCCAGAAAGCATAGGGTCTACAAATATGGGGCAGGATACTCCAGAGATTCAAAGCATGTTACAGCTGGGAGAAAACTTTTCAATGACAGTTTCCCAGTGAATCTCTATGACTACCATTGCAGCCTGGAAACAACTTCCAGGACAAACCTCAATGAAATTAGGTAGTAACACTCTGCCTGCCATACCCTGTTCTCAGGGTCAAACACTCTCACACAGTTACAACAACCTCATGTTGGAGGAAATTAGGACTTGGTAGGTAGCCCCTTTCTAGGAGTTGCAGTTTCAGCTGGCCCTGTTATGAACACACGCATTCTTTCATTATTCCTCTTCAACTGTCACACATCTGTATGAAATTAGTGAACAGTCTACAGCAAAACAATCAAAAGCCACTTGCTTCATACCTGGGTGGACTTGGAGGTACTTCATGTGAAGAACCACTACGCTCCAATAACAAACCAAATTTCGTTGGCCAGATATTTGCAACCTATTAAAAGATTAGAGATACAGTCATAACAAAGATATCAAGCATTTACTGTATTGATAATTTCTCACGATTGAATATCATGCTGTGGCAAAACACGTTGCCTAAACCTTTTCTTAATAGAAGGGTTGTGTTGATGGGAGCAGGTTCCCAAACTACCAAGCTGGCATACCCATACGTTCCCACATCTTACAGTCTGGTTTTTACTACTTCCAGAATTGCACCAATGCCATAATCAATGTCACACTTGCATCACTGGTACACGTTCACCCACCAGAATGAATCATTCCAGCAGTCACCAACAGTAGCACTTCATGCACACCTGTCCACCACAGTATGGCAGGCAACCAGACAACAAGCCCACTGATGGAAAGCAAGGTGAAGCACTCACCTGGAAGGGTAAAGCAGCAATGTAATCCTTGCCATCTATGCTATGCACATTTACACACGAGCTTTGCAATATGCAGACACATTTCTGTACTATTTCTTTACCGCCTGAAACTGCAGAACAAAGAAAGAACAGTCAGATTATCTTTTTTCTTAGATAGTCGCTGTGCAAAAGAATGCATATTTAAGGAGCAGGTGGCAGCCTTAGAACAACAGATCTCAAGGACTAAAACTCTCATGCCAAAAGGACTGAGCTCAAAGTACTCAGCTGGCATTACGGTAATGGCAAAGAGGTGGTGGAGTCTCCTTCTTCGAAGATATTCAAGACCTGTCTGGATGCATTCCTGTGGGACCTGCTCTAGGGCAGCTGCTTTAACACGGGGCTGGACTTGATGTCCAGAGGCCCCCACAACTCAGCAATACAACTTACCATCAGCATTGTCAGATTTCTCCTGCTGAATAGTGAAGTCACACCACAAGGCCTAAAACCAAGCACAGCACAATGATGCCTGAAGAACAAGTTGATGCTATAACCAAAACCTATCTTTCTGCATTCCCCAGCACGCCCCCACCCTCAAGGCACCGTTTGCAAACACACACATGGAGCATCCAGTGAACGTACCTGTAGCACAGGGCTGTCAACACTGAATGCCTTATAGGCAGCTGATGCTTCACTCTTACTGCCTTTACTCCAGATGACCATGTTGCTGGCCACGTACAGCTCTTCATCGTAGTCCACTTCCTCACCGAAATCACTGACGCCTTTCCTCAGCTGCCAGCTTTCCTTCATTTAAAAAAGGAGAAACACACAAACAAGCAACAACAAAAAAAAACAAAACACAGACAAACAGAGGGTGTCATAAAGAGAAGCTACAAGACACGCGGTCAACGGGCTCAGGAAGCGACAGGCAGGTTCTCCCGACGGTGTCCCACCACAGGTCCCCCTCACCACCACAGTTCCTCCTCCCCCCCCCCCCTGCAGGTCCACCCCCCCCCCCCCCCCCCGCCCCCCCCCCACACACACACACAAACACACACACACACCGCCCCGCTGCGGCCTGGCCCTACCCGCTGCCGTTCGTGGATGGTGACCTCGCGGAGGGAGCCCACCAGGCCGGCCGCCCCGTCGGACGAGCAGAGCTCGGAGGCCGGCTGCAGCTCCCGCGGCTGCAGGTTGTGCGCGCCGGGATGGCGGCGGCAGTGCTCGCGGCCCCGGGGGACGAACTCCTGCAAGTCGCCGGCCGCAATCATCGTCGCCCTCTCTTCAGACTGGTCCGACATGGGGGCCCGATATCCTCATTATTTCTGGGGCACACAGCCGGCGCGCAGCTCGGACCCCGCTCCGCTCGGGGCACCGCCGCACACGGGGAGCAAACGCGCGGGCGCCGGCGGCGGCGCTTTATGAGGGCGCGGCCATGTCGCGGTTCCCGCCCTGCTCCGCGCCGCGCGGGGGCCGACGGGAGGCGGGATGGCGGCGGGCGGGAGGCGGTGTGGGGAGTGGCTGCTGTGAGGCGGCTGCTGTGAGGGGGCTGCTGTGAGGGGAGGCTGCTCGCCTCCTTCCAACGCTGCCAAGTCTGCTATTAAACCTCGTCCCTCAGCAGCACATCTATACGTCTTTAGAACTGCTCCGTGGAGGCGCTACTGCTTCCCAGTTCCAATGCTTCGCAGCCCTTTCAGCGCAGGAATTTTTCCTAATACCCAGCCAAAACCTCCTCTGGTGCAACTTGAGACGGTTTTCTCTTGTCCTGTTTCACAGAAATAAACAAATAAATAAATAAATGATAGGCTACATTTACATTAATAGAACATAGAGTTTAATTTTTTTTGTTTGGTGCTATGGCTGTAAGCCGAGCAACGGGATTTTTGACCTGTTCATCATCCGTAACCTGATGTATAAAAGTAGAAGATCCTGATTGATGGGGGCTGGGGATGAACATATTAAGTTCCACAGCTGACCACGGGTTCCAGTAAAGCTAGGGAATGAAGCTGTTAACTATTCAATAGACACCAGAATTGTTTACCCCACTATAAATTATTGCAAAGGACCTTTAGGTATTGTATGCCAGTAATTGGGGCCGCAGGATTCTGTGGTTCTGTGATTAGATGTGAAACTGGAAATTTAACAAACGAGTTTTTGTATGTGCCAGAATGCCCTTTACTTCTCATGGGATGGGATTTGTTGAACAAACTGGAAGCTCGGATCTAAATTTTGATGATACGCGTCCTGCAAGATAGTCCTGGCAGACACAAGTCTGTTTGTTACAGGAACACTTGAGAGAAGAAAGCAGAGAAAAACGAGTAACTGAAATTCCAGCTGAAATTCATGCAGGAATTCCTTTTGTGTGGGTGACAGAAAAGCCAAGGAGAGCCAAGTCTGCTGAGCCAGTAAAAGTAGAATTTATGCCATGAGTTAAACTGGTAAGACAAAAAGAATATCCTAGGAAGCTGGAGGCCTGCATTGGGCTAAAACCTGTAATTGAGAATTTCCTAAAGTAAGGACTATTACAAGAATGCCAGTCTGTATATAATACTGTTAAAAAGCCATGATTATCAACTGGTGCAAGATTTGAGAGCTGTTAATTAAGTAGTTGCCAATATGCATCCTGCAGTTTGGAACCCCTACATTTTGTTGACAACTAGAGTTGATTCTAATGTTTACTTGACAGTTCTAGATCTGAAAGATGCTTTCTTTTGCATTTCCTCGGATGAGAAAAGGCAGAAATGGTTTGCCTTTGCATGGGAAAGCCCAATAACAGAGACAGAGACCCAGCAGTGTTGGATGGTGTTTCCCCAAGGATTTGAGAACAGCCCTGTGCTGCTTGGTAATGTACTGCCTAAAGAATTGGAACAATGGCAAGGTAAGAAATTGACAGTTACTTTACAGCTAGGGCAGAGAGTTGCCATTTATGTACCACAGGTTGTCATAGCTCTTTTGGAACAAAAGTTCCTGCCCCCTGCCTGCCCCCCAGTAGTATGGTACTGCTTGAGCAAGATGACATGACATTAAAAAATGCCGGGTGTTTTAAATCCTGCATCGTTCCTGCCTGTAAATGAGAAAGACGAGATTGTTTGCAAGAAGCTGAACAATTCCAGACAGACAGATCTAAATGGTAACCTTCTGGAAAGTCCTGGCTGGGAGCTACTCACTGATGGAATCAGCTTTGTTGTTAAAGGGGAGCAGAAAGCTGGATATGCAGTTATAACCTTGGGAAGAGATATCTTAAATATTAAGACTCCTGTTTATATGAAAAGAAGGTAAGTTAGGACAGCTATTAAATCGTACTAAAACTACTGAAGGATAGCAGGCAACACCTGATGAACAGTGTGTAGTTCACTTCTTTCACTACCTCTCCAGCAGTGAAAGAATTAATGGAAAGAGCTGCAAGAGCACTCATCTGCATGTGTGTTTATACTAGATACTGTATTGGAGCAGTGCAAACATACTTGGTAGGAAGCAACATTGTTACTGGTTGCCAAAATATTGTTCAAATAAATGTGATGTGCCTTAAAAGTTATCCTAAAATTTAGAAGAGAGCTCTTCCAGGAGAGGTAAAAAGGGGTTTTGTACCTGGGGAATATTGGCAAATTGATTTTTCTGAATTACAGTGGTGTAATGGATTTAAATGTTTACTGCTATTGGTTGACGCCTTTTCTGGGTGGTCTGAGGCGTTCCCCTACCAAACCAACAGAGCAAGGGAAATAGATTTTTTTTACTGTAAGAAATAATTCCAAGGTTTGATATTCAGAAGGACTGTCATCAGAGGAGCTCATTTTATTGCAAAAATCCTGCAAGGAGTATCTGTTTTCCTGCAAGCGATGCTTACATGCTCTGTGGAGACCACAGTCAATTGGTCAGGTAAAAAGAATGAATCAAATGTTAAAAAGACAATTTCAGTGGTTATGTCAAGAAAAACATGCCAATGAATTGGCATTGCTGAGAGTTCAGATAGCCCACAACGTTACAGAAGGAGCTAGTCCTTTTGAAATCTTACACTGAAAGCAATAATACTGTGAATTTGGCAGCAAAAAGTGATAAGATGCATGTAGGTGGTGATCAAATACTTACTGAATATGTCTTTTCTTTGGCAAGAGTCTTTTTCTTCCCTTCTCAGGTATGTGCAATTAGGGACTCCTGGAGGTGTCGATACATTCCTTCAAACCATGGGACCAAGTGTATCTCCAAACCTCTGGGTGAGAAGTGAAAAGAACCTTATCTGATGCTCCTAACAACAGATACTGCAGTAAAAGTAAAGGGGATTGAGTGCTGGGTTCATTACACCAGGACAAAAACAGCTCCATGTGAGAAGTGGAAAGGTGAAGGAAGTCGATTCTCTAAAGCTAAAAATCAAGAGAAATGCATGAACTGCACTTGGAATAGATTGGGTGCTTATGTAGGACTAGGTTGTACTCTGGGAATATTAGTCTTTGCTTTTGTAACTTTGATTTTACTCATTCTATATTTCACACATTTTTAACAGTTGTTATTGTTGGTAATTTTAGCCTCTGTTTGTACGTTCTCTTGCAGTGTAAATCCAAGTGTTGCTGGAAGTCAGTGAACAAAAGAGAAAATGAGACTAATCTAAACTGCACTGTTAGATATGTCTCAAAGGGGGGAATTGTTGTGAGTCAAGTGGGAATTAATCTTTCTACAAGTCTTCATATGGGTACCCCTCAGATTCAGCAAAGACATCATGGAGTAATACACAGATTGGAAACCAGTCCTAGAGCTGGAGGCTGTATTGGGATAGTGGTCAGGTGATCAGAACATGTATAAAAAGCATCATGGAAAATCGCTGTGGGTGCTGGCTTTGTGGGAGACCTCCTAGCACCCAGATTTGTGCAGGTCTGTGATAAATCAGTGTCTTGTGCCTGCGTGTGAGATTGGCTCACTGCACACTGGGCAACAAACCCATCTTTCATCTTATGTGGAGCCAAGATTTTGACTTGATCCTTGTGGGTCCCTTCCAACTCAGGATGCTCCATGATTTTATCCAGTTCCTAGGCTGGGAAGGATGGTGTCATGGTCTGTGAGCACCCAGCATTTACACACGGGCTGAAGCCCATTTTGTGTCCCAGCCCAAAGATGAATATCCCTGTAGCCTACATGCTTGTGGCTGCCCAAGTTAGCTTTTTCTTCTCACAATATACACTATTTTAAGTGCTTTTCTGTTTTCCTCTCCTTTCCTCTGCCTTCAAAAGGGCTTTTAGTTCTTTCCCTAGTAAGTGTGCATTTCACAGCTCTTCCATTTCCCTTGGCCTGGGAGAACAGCCAAGGGACTGCCCTCCAAGTTGTTGAGGCATGCAATGAAATCCACCCTTATAGCCAGGCCCCTCTGGTTTTGGTTCACCGTGTTAACTAATGCACTGGCTGTTGAGCATCTTTTTGCTTCAGCTTGCTAAAGCTTGCTCAGGTGGAACTCACAAGTCTCTAACCCACCGAGGTTTGTCTGTCTAAGGAGCATCAGAGGCTGGCCACACTCACAAGGGCTGAGGGTGCTGCAAGCCTCACAGCTGCGTTTCAGACTACCAGCACTAGGTGTCGGGCGATCAGAATGGCTATTCTGGGAAGACAGGACAGATTCTGACAAAGGAGTGATGCAGTGATGTACTTCATTCTAGAATCGAGTGTCATCCATGTGTAACCATCTGCTCGGCTCCTAAGTGTCTGCCGTCCTCCCTTGGCTGTGGTGTCACAGCAGAACGTGCAGACATACTGCTTTGGGATGTGCTCAGCTGCCAAAATCTGGCAGGACAATGAGATTATTTTTGTTCCTGTAAAGACGAGCTTCGCTGATGAGCTCAGCACCGTGCTGTTCATCTGCCCATCTTGTGGGTGCTGTAGCACACACACAGCTGTCTGCACCGTGTGGATGTGTCTGCAGGGAGCCAGCTCCTCCCGTGGTATTTTCAGCCATTTGGACATTGCACTGTGGTTCCACTCTTCACCTCTCACCCTAATAATTGCTCACCTAAACAACAGGGTGTTGCTGGCTGCAGATCACCATATCACCGCTGCTGCAAAGGCATACTTTTTCCATTCCTGTCAAGGCAGCGTGTCAGAAAGCACTTTTTCTTTTCTTTCTTTTTCTTCAAAAGAGGGAGAAGCAGTGGAAGCCTTGAAAACATGTTTGAGATTGTGTCTCTAGCATGTGGTCTGGGGAATCCTTGCTTCAAGTCATGACTAGAGGCATTCTCATTTTCTCAGAAATAAGAAGCAGCCTGCTGGGGAAAGCCAGAATTAGGAGAAGTAAGAATTCACCAAGCTGCAGAGTGCTTGCAAAATGTATTGCAGTTTCTGGTAGAAAGGCAGCTAGAAGAAATAGTGCCCTGGATCTGCAGAGCCAGGGGCCAAATATCTGTATGAAGACAAATGGGAGTACGAGACGGTGCAATGCAGGCAGCAATTTTGTGGACAAGAAAGAATGCCCAGAGCTCAGAAGTGAGGAAGTTTGAGTCAGTGTCCAACCTTGGGAGATGGCTCTCTGCTTTTGTGAAATAATCTGCAGAACAGGAGAAATTGGCTTAGGAGGAATCAGCTGAGCCAAGGGACAGAACGGGCCAAGTGAGAGATGTAGCATGTACAGTGTGTCCAAAGAATGCAGCACAAGAAGAAAGATATTTTGGTAGCACCACCGAGGGCTCACTTTTCTCTGCAAATCGTTTAAGAGCTGTATCCTGTGGCCAGGATGTAAGGTTTAACCCAGGAAAGCCATCTATCTGCCTGGGGCTAACGACATGTTCCTGGAGGAGTGTGCTATTTAAAAGAACGGGAGACTCTGCGACGGGAAGAAAAACACAAACAGAAAGCAGAAATAAAGAGATTCAACAAAATGGAAATGAAAATGGGAATATAGAAATTGCGAAGGGGACAAAAATCGGAGCGGATAAGATCCCCACAGCCTGATTGCAGTGCCAGTTCTGCTAAATGCAGTATTTCGTGCCTATTGCACTGACTCCAAAGTCTCCAGAAAGTCTTGTGAAGGAACGATGTCACTGCTCTGAAGCAAAACTGAAAATAACGTGAGGGGTCCACTTTGGGTTCCAGTCTGGCTCCGGCAGCACCAAGAACGCTCGCTGAGATGCTGCTGAGACAAATACTGCAGAGCTACTGATGCTATCAGGAAGGGATTAGAACTTCTTGTGAAGGCAGGAGAAATCTGTGATGATAGAGATCTTTGTGTTCCCAAACAGGACTCAGCACGCATGTGTGTGCATACGCAGGACTCCAAGGGCACCGGCCATTCCTCAGCGTCAAGGTCTGAAGGGTGGGTGGGTAGGACAACCTTTGTGCTGGAAAGCCATTAAAGTGTGAGTCAGGAAGTGCTGCTACCTGTGCGGTGCTACGGGCACTCACTCTGCATCCTTCAGTCTGGGAGAGGTGGGTGCCCCCTGCAGTGCGGTCTGTGCTGAGCCACGAAGAGCTGAAAGCACAACTGGTTGGGCTGGTTCGGGATGCTGGTGCTTGGGCAGACAAGACAGACAGCCTTTGTTTCCCTCTCTTAAGGCCTGTCCCCCACAGGTTATCGTCTCATTCAAGTCCTCTTGATATCATTTTTTGGGGGGAGGCTGGAAGATATTTCCTGCCAAATCCTGGATGATGCCTGGCCACTGAGCGGTGGGAACAGGCAATATCTTATGGCTCAATCATGTACTTTGGGACTGTAATACGCAGCCCGTTTGCAACTCAGTGTTGAGTTTCCCATTGAAAAGACAAGGGAGGAAATGAAACCATTGCTGACACCAAGCTCTTGGCAACAAGTAGACGCATGAACGTGTGGAGTTGGGCAGGGATGTCAGGACCTGATAGCCAGGCTTCCCTTGGGAAGGAGAGAACTTGCCACATTTGCTGTGCTGAACGCTCAAGAGCGGTGCTGTGGAAGAGACTGAGAATGGTGGTAGACTGGGCGATGTGGAAGCTGTGTGTCACCAACCCAAGGGCAGACAAAGTGGTCAGACTCTGTGCCAAGCATAAAATCATAGAATCACAGAATGGCTGGGGTTGCATCACCTTCAAGATCAGCTAACTCCAACCCCCTGCCCAGGGCTGGCTGCCACCCGTGACATCGGGCACTGGAAGTGTGAGTATCTGAATATCTGAGTATCTGGCTGCTTCCAGAGCTTTCCTGTTACCACCTGGGGGTGAGAGTTCCTCTGGTTTCTTCTCTCCCTATGTCTTCCTCCCCCTCTATGCTCCAGCCTCTTCTTCACGTGACAAACCCTGTTGAATTGGAGACTAATGTATACCAGTTCTGAGAAGAAACTCAGCCACCACAGCAAAATGACCCAAATTAAGGGATTATAAATAACTACTCAAATCCTCTTTCTCTATCCACATTGTGGGTTTTTTTTTTTTCTTCCTCTATCTTAAAAATCACTGAATCACAGAACAGCCTGGGTTGCAAAGGCCCACAGTGCTCATCCAGTTCCAACCCCCTGCTGTGTGCAGGGTTGCCAACCAGCAGCCCAGGCTGCCCAGAGCCACATCCAGCCTGGCCTTGGATGCCTGCAGGGATGGGGCATCCGCAGCCTCCTTGGGCAACCTGCTCCCTTGCTTCATGCTAGTGGGGTTAACTACACACTGCCACCCTGATGCAAAAGACTTTTTTCACTCCGCAGCCCATAAAGTCCAGAGCCCCCTTCAAGCACTTTGTTCTCAAAAAATTGCAAAGCCAGCAGCAAGGGGGAATGGAGCCAGATGAAAATGCACCCGTGTGACACAGGCTGACCCCGAATGACCGGCTTGTGCTGTGATTCCAGAGAGCAAAGAGAGGGCAAGATGCCTGCTCCTGGGCCCGAGGGTGACGGTGGGTGCCGGAGCTGCACAGAAGCAGGCACCCTTAGGCACAGCAGGAGATGCCCAAGCCTTCCTGCAGCAGCTTCAGTGCGTTTTGCTTCTCCCCTTTAACCTGGGCCTCCAGCGACACGCGCCCTTCCGTAGCTGCTGATCACTTCAAGATGTCAGGAGCTGCTCTGGAGCACAAGAGGCGGCGAAGGGGGAATTCAATCCCTGTCACCAGGGCCTGGGAACGCACAGGGAATAAACAGCTTTGCGAGTCAAAGCGGTCTGGAAGTAATTTATTCTTTTTGTTTTGTTTTGTTTTCCACACTAAAATTCAGAGTTTTTTTTTTTTTCTTCCCAACTGAAAAAAAAAGAAAAAAAAAAAAAGATTTCAGACTGGATTTCATATGGTTCCTTTCCTTCTGACAGCCCGAGAAAGGCACAGCCCATCCCAGCTCCTATCAGGACAAGGAGAAAGAAGTTGTTTTGCTGTTTCTCCTTGCTGCACATCCACTCCCGTGGGGTGCTGAGGCGTTCCCAGTGCCATCAGCAGAGTTCTGCACGGCTTTGGGAAGACCGCAGGCAACTGTGAGAAAGCTACACTTGTTGCGTGAGCGTTCGGCACGGGGAGCAGAAAGCAGAGAAACACACACGGAGGGCAGGGAGGTGGCCCGTTCCCAAAGCCCAGCCTCTTTGCGTTGGGCCGCTCTCAAAGCCCTGTTTGTGTCGGTGCGCACGTGTGTCCCCTCGTCAACCCGCTGACCGCCCCCCACGTCTCTTCGTTACGCGTCGACACCTCGTCCCTCGGGGTACCGCAGCCCGGTGTTGTCCCCGCCCCGTGCCGAGGCGGGAGGCGTGCCGTGCCGTGCCGTGCCGTGCCGTGCAGTGCCGCACAGCCACAAGCCGTGCGGGGCTGCGGAGCGGATCCGGTGCTCGGTGCGGGGCCGCGATGGGCGGCGTGCGCTGCGCGCTGCTTTGCGCCCTGCTGTGCGCTCTGCTCTGCGCGCTTCCCCCGCCGCGCTGCGAGGCCGCTGAATCCGGTGAGTCCGGGCCGGGGCTCCGTCGGCTCTCCCAGTGGGAGACGGGACCCCGCTCTTTTTTGGGGGGGAGGGAAGTGATTTGCCGTCCTGGATCTGCTGATGGGATGTGCCCCCGGGTTGTGCTGGCCGAGATGGCTGCGTGGTCACGCCGCCCGAAATTGCTGAGTTCGTGGCACCGGCACGGTGTTTGTGGAGCTTGGTTACCTGGAAAAAGCAATGCAAAGAGCCAGACGTGGTTGAAGGGCTCGAAAGCAAAGCGTGGCTGCCTCACGTCGAGCTGTTGGGAGTCCGTGTGCATCCGGGAGGGTTGGATGGTTGTGAGGTCGGTGGGAAGATGTGCTGCTCAGCTGGGACGTAGTCAGATCGGTTTGTTTTGGGCAGGGGAGAGTTCACAGCGTGGACTGTAGCTGGGGGAGCCTGCACTACCGCAAACCCACCGCTGTTTTCGGATTCAAACTGCAGTCCTGGAATGTGTCACACAAAAGGTGTGTGAAGCCCAGGGTGTCTTGAAAAGCCAGGTGTGGCCCCAGGGCACATCCATCTCGGACAGCTCTGGTGGGCAGTTGGGAGGCAGCAGTCCCAAGAGGTGCTTCCTGTCCTTCCTCAGGTCAGACTGTGTTGCATGACTGTAAGGATTCACTTCAACAGGTGCCCAAGCAGAAAGCAGTTGTCAGCAGGTGGATTATTTCTGCTAATGCAGGAGTACTGACATAAGGCATTTGGGGGCAGACCTGTGCATTTTCTAATACTTTCTTCTACTGGGATCGCAGTAGGACAACTTACTGACTCCCTCACGGGGGTGCAACTCCTCTTTTATTGTTTTCATCTATAATAAAGCATCGTGCCTCTTTCAGCAGGCAGACTTTCTGCTTAGGCTCCCTTCCCCACGCTAGCAGCAGAGAAGGCACGCTGAGCATCATCACTGCTGTGCCACCTGCTTGCTTGTTTATCCTGGCCCTGGGGTCTGAGCTTTGCTAGCGCTGGAGTTTTGCTGCCAGTCCAGTTATGTTGAATGAGCAGCATCATGCTTGCATGTGGAATTTCTTCCATGCCAGCTTATGTTGCTGCAGGGCAGTGGGTGCCAGTACCTGGTGGTCACCCCTGCATGCCCACTCCCAAGTCTGGGGCTCTGGCTTTTTGGGCCAGCCTGAGTAAGCAGCCCTGACTACGGTTGAGTCCTCGGGGACAGCCACACCCCAAACAGCTGGGGATGGAGGGGTGCTCGAAAGGGAGCTCTTCATTCAACAGATTCCTGTTGTCAGCATGAGTCAAAGAGGAAAATATTTCATTCCTGGGCCAGCAAATACCTCTTTCCACTTCATCAGTGCAGAAATTGAGGCTGAGATCCCCTTTGCTTTCCGAAGTTTGCCTTGAAGGGGAACGCAGAGGGCGAGCTGGTGATGGCCAGAAACTGAGCCAGCCCTGTGGGGGCCCTGTGAGCAGTCCCAGTGCCACCAGGCTGGCTGTGCCCAGCCCCGCAGTGGGGCAGGATCATGGCTGCTCCCATCAGCCGCCCGCCTTTCCTTCATTCAGCCATCCTGCTGGGGTCAGCCCTGCTGGGAAGGGCATGCCTCCAACCCGGCTAACCTCTGCCAGGAGAAGGGGAGGGGTTCTCTGTGTTGCTCGCTTGTTTGTTTGCCTTCCCCCGGTCTTTTGGGGGTTATCTGGCCACTGCAAAGCCGCTCACCTGGCTGCCGTGAGTAAATCTCACTGCGTTTAGCTGCAGTCACATGGACTTTGTTTGTGTTGCGGTGGTGGAGATTAGGAAGCGTGTTTAAAAAGCTTAGGGTCTTTTTTTTTCTTTTGCCCTGAAAGGGAAACCCATTGTTTTGTGTGTCAGTCAGGGAGAGCCTTTCTCCTCCCCATGTCCAGCTTCAAAACTCCTCTCAAGTTCCTGTCTAGAAGCACCATTTCTCAGGGGTTAAAAATAGCGAGCAATTTAGCAAAGGAGGACATGCAGCCTCAAAATTAGGCTGTGTTTCTTGGCTCTGTGCACAGAGCTGCAGGCTTGTGCTCCGTTTCTTACGATAGTAATGACGTATCTTTAAAAACCTGGAGTTGTTTGATGTTTCAGGACTCAGACCTGCCCCAAAACAACCGCAGCTGAAGTCGGGTTGAGCAAAAAGATCGTGTTTTCTGCCCACGGCATTGCTTTTGCTTTTTTGTTTTTACACTGCAAATAGCTTTTTTGGAAGAGGGAAATTAATGGAGGTTTAACTCCTGTCTGGCACAGCGCCCTCACTTGCAGCAAGGGAGATTTACTGATGTGCTTGGGATTTCTGCATGCCTCCAGAAGCTGAGAAATTAAAGCACCTATTTGCAGGGTACTTTCCAGATCTTCTCTCTTTAGAGTATATGGTTTTCTTTTTGGGGAATGGCTGTCCATGGAGCTGCTCCTCGTCTTGTTTGTGGCTGCGTGGAATGCAGGAGGAAGGGGGCGGAGGGCACAGCTCAGTGACTCTGTGTGTTAAGTGGCATGTAGGTGGGGGAAAGAGACCCACAGGGAGAGCTGGCAAAGTGTCTTCTGTTGGAAAAATGTCTGCAGCAGGGTACTGTGGTGGGAGAACAAGGCTGCATAGCGGGCAGCTCCTACACACTGTCTGAAGGCAGGACTCCATCAGTGCAGTTATTTTCCCCCAGCAGCTGGGTGAGGGCAGCTCCCAGCAGCAGCAGCAGCCTGACTGGCTCAACCTGCCTTTTCCAGAGGGGCAAAGCTGGGTGGTTTTGTACCCCAGAGCACTGTGCTCGCCCTGCGCTGCCCATCCCCTGCTGCCCAGCTCACCCCACTCTGGGGACAGAGCTGCTTCAGGAGCAGAAAGCCTAAAACCAGCCCATGCAAATCCTCTGCGGGGACTCCTTCCCAGCTGGAAACGCCTGAGATGAGGCCCCTGAAAGGGGTTTTCTGAGTCCCAAATTCCTCCTGCCCAACTCCAGTCCCCAGGGCGTGATCCAGCACAAACAGCTCCCGCCTCTCCCCTGCCATGAGAAAAGCACAATCTGAGACTTTCTGGGTTGCTTAAAGGTGCTTTTGGAGGTGCTGCTTGTACACGTTCAGTCCTGAGACAGCCCCCAGCTCCCTGTTTCCTCCCTGGAGCTCTTACAGGAGGTGTCTTGGAGGCTTTGAATCTTTTGGGAAAGTTTCTGGGTGACAAGTGACAAACCCGAGGTCTCCTCTTGCAGGTGATGCTGGTGGACATGGAGGCCTGAGGTCCCTCTCTGCAGGAGCCCCGCTGGCGAGGCCTCTGTGGGCAAGGCATCACCGCCCCAAACGAGGCCTCACCAGTGGCCACTGGCCTCCCCAGGGATCAAAGTCTCCCGCCACCTCCCTGGGACAGCTGAAATTTAACCCCACGGTGGGACACGTTGTGATAAATGAACTCAAGGATGTCACATTTAACTGCTCCATCAAAGTGCCTCAGCTGCTGCTCCGGCCGGACTCCCCTGGCATTTCCCTGTGGAAGGATGGCAGGGAGCTGCACACTCTGGACCGCATCGCCACCAGCCACTTTGAGATCCCTGATGAGGAGGAGGTAGCCATGACCTCCACGTTCAGGTAACTGGTGCTGTCCATCTGCAGTGGGATGTCCCCAACATGGCCCCTGGGGGAGGGATGGCTGCCCTGCAGCCAGCAGGGGTCAGCTCCCTAGCCCTCAGAGGCAGGCTTTGCACACACAGCACCTGTTAGCCATGGGCTCTGGGCTTATTGATGCTGATTTCAGCCCACCTCCCACCTAGCTGTGTTCTGTGTGTTCTCCCCAGCACAGCCCTCACAACCTCACCCTTCTCTCTTGTAGCATCCGGGCTGCTCAGCGCTCGGATAATGGCTCCTATGTCTGCAAACTCAACATCTCTGGCATTGAGATTGCATCCGATCCCATCTTGGTACAGCTGGAAGGTGAGCTGCAGACGAGCAAGGCCAGAGGTGCCTGACAAACTGCCATGTCTGCCACAAACATCCAGGGAAGCCTGGATGGAAGGGACTGGTTGGCAAAGCCAAGCCTGAGTGAGACAATGTGGGGTTGTTGTTGGAGCCGTGCTGCTGAGCTCTCTGAATCTTTTGTTTCTCTCCTTTGCATATGTGCAGGGCTCCCACACTTCATTCAGCAGCCTGAGAAGCTGAATGTCACCAGGAACAGCCCCTTCAACCTCACGTGCCAAGCTGTGGGCCCGCCAGAGCCTGTGGAAATCTACTGGTTTCGTAACAATGTCCAACTCAACGTGAAGCCCTACATCTCCCCATCAGTTCTGACTGTGCCAGGTGAGCCCAGAGGGAACCTATTCCAGGGGAAGCAGACATGAGCATTTCTATGAGTGCTGGGTATCTTGGCTGCCCACAAGGCTTAGGTCATAAGGACTTACAACCCTGAATTTAGATTTGAGCCCTGCAGTGCATGCGGGCTGTGCTGCTAAGAGTAGCCCTACTGCTGTGGGTAACCTTGTTGCTGTTGGCCTCCAGCATGCTGCTGCTCTTGTGGGCTGATCCCCTCTTAATGTCTCTGGAGGACCTGGAAATTGCCCCTGCTAAACATCTCCCTGCCAACCTGATGAAGCATAGGGGGAAAAGTCCTCTGTGATACAAAACCCAGTGTGGTTATGCTGTAGAGGCAAAGGAGAGGAAGGATGTTTTGATTTGCTCACGCAAAGGAGGCTACTAGCTAATTAACAGCCAAGCTATAACTGACTTGTCTTGGCATCCAAAGGCAGACTTTAAAAGCCAGTGAAAGCCGGAAAAAGTGACTCATTCCTCTTGGAATGAATCCGGTTGGCCCAAGTTAGGTTGGGATTTTTTTGGACAGTTCCCTCTGGGTCCAGAAGCCCTGTCACACTGCCCCAGGTATCACTTGGTAAGGCCAGGACACTGCAGCGAGTCCTTCGTGTTGCAATAGCTGACAGGTATTTCACTAAAATCAGAGAGGCAGTTCATTAAAATCATTCCCAGTAAGGACAGTTTTAAGCTTCCAAGTGACAGGCTTTAGGTACAGCACTGTGTGCTGATGCTGCTAGATTTGGCGTCCAAGCGTCCTCTGTTCATCCGTAGGCTTGGGTTAGTTAGGTTCATTCTACGTGTACAACTACGGGAGGCTGTTTTCCTTCCTCTGAAGAGGAAAAGGCTGTAAAAGCAAGGCTTGGACAGTACCCAAGAAGCAATGGGACGTGTTGATATAATAGAACAGGCTGGTACATCCCCTGTCCTCGTTTCCATCCAGGGATGGCCACACCCTCCTCTCTTTGCAGCCAGCCTCCCAACCAACTGCTGCACATCCAGGTGGATGAGCTGCAAAGGCAGACGACTTTCGGTGCACTTTTGTGCAGATCTCTGCAGTCTGCTGAGCTGAATTAAAAATGCTGGGAACACTGCACACAGCTTGAACTGCCCTGGGAAGGCAGCTTGCAATGTGCTCCCAGGCACCTGTGCCAGCATGCGCACAGCAGGGACAGCTCAGCACCTGTCTCAGGCAGACATCCTTTGCAAATGTCCTTTGCATGAGACAAAAGTTCTGAGTGCTGTTGCTTGCTGGTCAACTTGAACAGGCCATGCTAAGACCCAGAGGAAACCAGCAGCACCCTACATTTGGGTATTTCCAACAGACCGCGAAAGAAGTCTTTCTTCATTATCAGCTGGCAGATTTGAGCAGTCTTTGGAAAGTAGTCATCTGATTCAAGCCATGGTGGTGGGCTCTTCTGCTTTCTGTCTTTCCCTTTTTGAACACGAAACAAGTGCTTACTCAAGAGGTTGTGCAACGATGCCGTAGAAACACACAGCCCTGTCCTGTGCACCAGTGATGGCTATGTGTGTGTGCTGCATGGGTGAGAAGGTCTGCACGGGTCACCCTCAGCCAGCCAGCAGGGACAAAAAGTGGTGGAAAAAAAGAGGTTTTTCTGTGTTGCTGGAAAAAAAATAAAGCGACATTAAAACAAAGGAAGCCACAATCTTTTTGTTTATTTGTTTGTTTGTTCATTTGTTTGTTTGTGAGCAACAGGTGGAAAGTTGGTATGATTTGGGCATTTTGCACAGGTGCAGCAAACAGGTCCTTGGTTTTTCCCCTGCAGGTCTCAATGAAACAGCACTGTTCAGTTGTGAGGCTCACAACAGCAAAGGGCTGACCGCTTCCAACCCTGGGCAAGTCAACGTGAAAGGTAAGTGGGACCCTGGTGTTCCCTTTACCTGTCGGGTACATCTGTCCATCAGGAGCTGCCTGAACCTCCACACTTCCCAGCACTCGCTCTACACTACCTGGTGGTGGTATTTTTTAGGACTTGCACATTTATTTTTCCCTGCTTGAAAACGATACTTAAAATCAAGCAGGTTGCAGGTAGTAGCACAGACACCTGGTGCTGTTTGGTCATTTGGAGTGAGCCTAGCCCCAGTGTTGCAGCCGTGGGAGGAAACACCAAAAAGCACATTTGAAAGCAGAACTGTCAGACCCGGAGTAGGTTGCGGAAGGGTTGTATCATTCTTTTCCTTCCTTCATAACCAGGGCAGCACTCACAGTTTTCCATAGGAAATGGTGTTAATTCTTGACATTCCTAATGGGAACCACTCCGGTAACGCAAGGAAGGTGTTCCCCAAAATATGTCATCGCCTCTAAGCAACACAGAGCCTTGTTTCAGCTCATAGATATAGAGTACTGTCAAAACAGAGATTTTCTACTTCCCTGCCCGTGGTCTAAAATATCTACAATGCACCAATACAGGATACTGCTGCAGCTCTAACCGGAAGAGTTCCTGGGCTTCTTGCACAGTTGAACTGAGCCCCAGGAACTGTTTGGGGGAAGCCAGCCAGGCCATGTCTGTGCTAAGGCATAAACTTACTGAGCTTGTACTAAGCATGTTGTGCCCCTACCAGTACAGTCCCACTGCCTGCCCTGAGCTAGGCAGAGCTTCCCACAGCTCTCCCGCACAAGAGCTGACTGTGCTTGGCTTTACCTTACAGGAATACCATCTGCACCAAAAACCGTGCATGTCCTGAAGAGAATGGCCCACAGCATTGTGATCTCCTGGGTGCCAGGCTTCGATGCGTTCTCTCCCTTGAACAGCTGCAGTGTGAAGGTAGGTGTGTGGCCCCTGCCTCTACAACCTGGATGCTGAAAGGCAGGGGAAAATCAATGTTCTTTGGCATGAACCACATGGACTTGACCAAGCTATTGGTTTGGGCAAATTGAGCTCGACTTTCCCAGTAGTTTTGAAAGAGGAAGCACAAAGTCAAGAAGTCAAAGCTGAGGAGTAGAGACCCCAGGTGCTGGTAAGCTAGGCAGCTGGAGCATCACTATGGGGGACAAGAGGCTTCAGAAGGAGCTGTGCTGGGCCTGGTGTGGTCTGCTCACAGAGTGTGGCTTTGCTCTGTCTGCTGCCAGGAGAAAGTTCACTGAAAGGCTTCCTGCAGAGAAATTGAATGGGAAAAGGACTGTGCTGGGTGCCACCACCCAGACAGTTGTTTGGGTGGGCAGAGGAAACAGGATGCAAATGCTGGTCCTCAAGTTGTGAGTCATGAGGGGAGAAGGTCATCTCATTTCATTTGAAATACGTAGAACAGACAACTTAGGAGGGAAACTGGAACCTCTAAATTGAGATTTAGATCTCTCAGACAAGATAGTCAGGTTGTCAGGTCTCTTCATAGAGAGATGCCCAGAGGGATGCTCTTTGAGAAGTTTCCTACATCCTGAATTGCTACTAGCACTGCTTGTCCCCACTTTAACCTTCTGATCAAACGCTTCCCAGATGTGGCCTTCCCACTGGAGTTTGGAGATGGAGGCTTCTCTCATCTCTCCACTCCTGACACCTTGTGGGTACTGTGGAGGAGCTGAAGGTTGTCAGTCTCCTGGACAAGCTAGTGAAGCCATCTTCATGAAGCCCTGCAGATAGCTTCTGCCTGCTGCCCTTCTTTGTCATTGCAGAGTCTCACTGTCCATGCCCATTGCTTGCTCTCTTCCGGATACATTTTTTGTAATGGTTAATCTGTACCCTGGTTCAGGCAGTACTTAGGCTGTTCTGGGATGAGGAGCAGCCACTGCCAAGAGAAATCCTATGCAGACTGAACTCAGCATATTGTGGCACCCAAAACTTTGGCATTTACAAACCCTCTGTACTCATTCACCTTCATGTCAGAGCAATCCTCCTTCAGCTCTTACACCAAAGGTCCCCTCTCCCTCAGAGCATTAAAAATTATGTGGCTTTAAGTAGATCGTGTGAACTCTCACTGGTAGGAAGTGAAAATGCTCAGAAGCCTGAGTGGCAGCAGTGACAGCTTGCTCCAATGCCCTCCCATAACCCTCAGACAGCTCCCACGAGTCAGCACTGTGTTTGCGGCCATGGCTGAGCAAAAGGCTATGCAGTGTGAGGAGCCAGAGGACAGGCTGTTTCCTCCCTTTTCCTCCCACCCAATTTCTAAGTGACATGTCCTCTGACCTCTCGGGAGATGGAGGATGTTGGAAGGCAGGTAAAAGTGAAAGGAGTTACAGAGGGGAAAGGTACCTGAGCTAATATTAGCGCCGTGTCCACCGCCGCATTCCGACTGGAGCTCAGGAAGTGGGGTGGAGAGCCAAGGAATTTCCTATGACTTCATGTTCATGGTCTGTCAGTAGGAAATAGCCTTTCAAATTGGAAAACAAGACATGATTTCTGGCAAAAACACAGCCGTGACTAAGCCTTTTTTCTCCTGTCTCCTTTGATAATCCTCTTGCTTGGGTAGCATGGCCCATCAACCACATAGATCATTTTTGAGCACCCTGGTGTTTAAAGTAGGAGCTGTTCTTATCATATCTGGCAAGTTCAAGCTGTTAAAATTTGTCAAAAACATGTTTTCAAAGTAAACACCTTAGTCTGATAGACTCTTTCCAGAAGAAAAGTATGGGTTGTCTTTGAGTTATCCACATGGCTCATGCCAATGTCTCTCATTCTCATTCTTCCCCTCTTCTGCCCACCATCCCAATGAGGCTGCTCTTCTGGGGCTTGTTGTGCTCTGAGAACTTTGCTGACACGTGTGGAAAGCAAAACAGAAGAGGCGACGCTGAGCAAGCGCATGGCTCTCACGCCTGATCAGAGCAGAAGCTCAATGTCCCAGCCTTGCATCTGGGGTCGGATCAGCCAGTTAGCACCATTAGCTGCAGTGGAAACAGGTCCTAGAATATGATGAGATGCTTTTCCCCAATGTGAACAGTCATTCCAGCCCTTCAGGGAGTTTTTTCAGCCCTGATACACTGGAAAAACAGTTTCTCTCTGTGCAAAAATCATGACTTGTTTCTAATGCATTGAATTCATCCATTCTATTAAATTATCATAGAATCACAGAATGGCTTGGGTTGAAAGGGATCCAAAATTAGTTAGTCCCAACCCCCTGCCATGGGCTGGCGGTCCCCCACCAGCTCAGGCTGCCCAGGGTGCCGTCCAGCCTGGCCTTGGGCACCTCCAGGGATGGAGCACCCACAGCTCTCCGGGCAGCCTTCTCTGGGTAATGATGGAGTGTAATGAGGTCTGTGATTGGTCCTTCTAGAGGGTTCATGAGAGGGAAGACTGTGCTAATACAGTGAGGTCCCTGATGGGGAGAGAGCCTCTAGAGCTTTCCCAAGGCACAGATCGCATCTAGACCTTCATCCTTAATGTCCTTGGCTGCCTGGTTCCCCATCGATTTGACTGATGCTCCCCTAGGGCTGTGTACACTCCTGTCTCCCACAGTCTGATAAGTTCTGTGAATAATGATGTACTGAATGAAAACAGACTTCATTTTGTTTGTTTGAGACTCGCTGCCAGGTAATTTCATTGGGTGCTCCTTTTGCTTCCAGTTGCAAGAAATAGCAAATCATCCATCTCTCCCTTTGCTTTCCACATTTTCACACGTATCTGCCATTCCAAGCTGCATCGTTTTCTTCTCCACATGCATTTGAGACCCAGTGCTGGGTTGTGAGAACGGCCTGCTGTCAGCTTTCTGCTCGGGAGGGATGAGGCAGCATCCAAGAACAAGGCCCTGGTGTTGTTTTGATGGAGGACAGAAAGGGAGGCAGGGCTCTGGATCCTGTTTACAGATTTAAAATCCTGCTGTGCCTCTCACCCTGCAGGTTGTTGCTGACTAATCCCTTTTTCTGGACTGATTTTTCCATTAAGGTCAAGGAAGCCATTCCACGAAGCAGTGTCTCATTTCTGCTCTTTAACACGTCGGTGCCTCCCCACATGTATCACATCCAGCAGCTGTGGCCCATGGCAGATTATAACATCAGTGTTTCTTGCAAGAATGAAGTCGGTTGGTCGGCATTTAGCCCCTGGATAACAGCCAGCACCACGGAAGGAGGTAGGAAATGAGTTGCTAGTGCTGAGAAGGGTTTCCCTGCTGAAGACGCACTGCTGTGCTCTGTGCAGGACTGCCTGAATGAGTTGCTGCTTCAGAGAGATGGTTGTTTAGGGTTGGCATGTCTTGACTCTGGATTGGAGAAGGGAAATGTACCCACGTGTGATCACCTGCTGGAAATATTAAAGGCAATTGGAAATAGTGGATGCTGTCTGCTTGAGCTACAGCTCATTTTCAGCCCACCTGCCACGTCCCTCAGGGATGCACACATCCACCTGCCTCCCCTCCCCTTATTTCTCTTTGACTTCTGCAGCTCCAACTACCCGGCCGCTGAATGTCACAGTGTCACTCAACGAATCCAGCTCCTTCCTGGAAATCCGATGGGTGAAGCCACCCCTTGAGAGGACGCACGGGGAGCTGCAGGGATATCACATCTGGCACACGTGGCAGGACTCCAAGGGGCTGGTAAGTCACCAGGGGACTGGGGGAAATTTTAAGCATAGACAACCCATAGCACTGAGTTTTTATGCTCAAGGAGCATGTTAGGGCAGGGGACCTGTCTGCGGCATACGAAGTCATTTGGCACAGCCTTGCTTGCCTCCTCCAGGCTTTGGGACATCTTAGGTACTGGGCAAAACAGCATGAGAGATGGAGGATGGGATTCCATCCAAGTTCTGCTTGTGGCCAGGGAGCCTTTGGATAATTGCATGGATGTATCCAGCCATCCCCTCTGTGCTGTGGTTTGGTCTTCCTCTGTCCCAGGCCAAAAGCACAGAGAGGCACTGACGACCTAAACTCTGTGTGGAAAAAGTGACTCATGCTCTTTTTTTGTAAGATGCTGCATTTTCTGTTCTCCTTTTATGCTTCTGAAAAAGCGCATGTATAGATCCAGGCTGAATGAAGTCAAGGAAACGATATTATGGTCTTGTGACTAGCATGGAAAAAAAAATGCTGACACATTTGTCATCTCTTAAGCAGTAAGTGAAAAACAGGCTGTGCCCTTAAGCTCTGGGAATCTGATTATTATTTTTTTAAATAAAATTCCCGAGTTAAATGCTTTGGCAGTGAAATTTCTGCTCAGGACCCTGGTCCATTACTGTTCTCATTCATACTGGCTTTCAGGAGGCTAAAAACCCCACCAGTGGGGAGTGAGTTCAGATGGGAAGTAAGGAGGCTCTGCTAGGCAGTTATCTTCCAGACAACCTTGGCTTTGCAGATCAAAAGGTGCTCACTGCTGCTTTGTTTTATCAGCTTATGGGCTTTCTGAAAGGCAGAAATGCCTGTGAAGATGCCCAGAGGCAGCGAGCCAAGGGCAGGGGCCAGCACTTGTTATCCTAAGGGCTGTCACAGAATTCTGAGGCACGGGGATGGCAGTTGGCTGTGCCACATCCCCTCACAGAGCATCCTTGGGCTGGCTGTGGAGCTGGGCTCCCTCGTGAGCTGCTTGCAGTCTGTCTGCTGGAGCTGACGGACAGACAGACCAAAGCACAGGAGCATTGTGATTGTTGCCATTTGCCAAAAATAAGTGGAAAAGCTTTCGTTTTCCAGACATAAAGCCTGTGAATTTTGGCTCCGGAGAGGTCGGGTATTAAATACTAGATATCCCCAGCTTCTTTTCTCCTTCCTGTGCTAATGGCCCCACAGAGCACAAGTGCTGCAAAGAGTCCTGCCCTTCTCACATCAGACTTCCCCCCAAATAACAATCAGTTTGAAAGTCCTGGCACCAGAATTGCGGAGGAATTGTGGATTTCTGTGTCAGCAGGGCCACCTGCAGGCCTCTTTTTCTCCACGATCTGTTTAAAAAAGCCAATGTTTAAAACTTCAAAAAGTTCTGGTTTTATTTTTAAACCAGCGATTCTTGTCTGACCCAGGGCTGCAGGAGCTGAGACAAGAAGGAATTCCTCAGCTACCACAAGACTCATAAAAATCATTCAATTTGGCAATTCTGGCCTGACAGAAAGGCTGTCTGCTTTGAGAATGTGCTCATACTCTCCACTGGCCGTTTGGTATCTGTTCGGCTCTGTCCTCAAGTGACACAGCAGGGCTGTGGGAGATGTTAAAGGATCCCAGTGTAGTTTTAGGCTGGCGGTGGGAAAACGACCTGGTGTGCATTTCCACTGACGGATGCCATGAAAGCAAAGTGGTTGCAAAAGAGGTGTTCCTCGGGGCAGTGCCTTCTGCTAGTGCCTGAGGAGCTCTGCCTGGTGCTCGTGTGCGTTTCACATCAGTTTTGGTGGCCTTTTTGTGAACAGAAATCAGTTCTGATTTCCTCCTCGCCCAGCCCGCTGCCATTTTCGCTTGGCCACGTGAAGCTGAGCAGCAGCACAGAGCCAGGCTCTGCCTCTTCCAGCAGCCTGCCAGATGTTTTGCACATCACAGGGCAGTTGCTTTGCAGCTGGCAGCCAGCGAGGAGCAGCAGTAGGCACTTTCTCAGCTGCTTGGCTGAGTCACAAGAAGATCAGGAAACAACAGGGAATTTGCAAGAAAAGATCACTTGTGTTTTTATCAAGGAAAATAAAAAAAACAACTTTGCCATGAAACACGTTGACATCTCTAATGTCACTGGGCAAGGAAACACACTTTTAAAGCTGGAAATGTGATTAGCTTGACATAAAACCAGAAGGTATCTGCCCTAAGACTTCCTCTCTGTGGCCAGGCACTGGAAGGATGAAGCTGAGAGCACTGCAATAGAAAGCCATAGGGGCTGTGCCATGCGAGGGAGTGGTGGTGGCTCAGGGGCTCGTGGGACTGCCTGGCACAAGGCTCACAGAGCTCGGGTGGCACCGCGAGGCCATGGCCATCTGCCAGGCACAGAACAGAGCCTGTGCTGTCCCTGGGTGCGTCAGATCCCCACGCTGTGTGGGACGGAGCTGCAGCATTGCGGTGGCCCTTGTGCCAGCTCCTGGCAATCAGGAACACAGCCTCAGGCAGGGGTAGTGTTATTCAGGTTGGAGAAGTGCGGGCTGATGTTTAGAACACCTCTATAGCCGTGGAATGGGGCTAATGGCTGTGGAAGTGAGAGGAGAAAGGTGTTTCAGACCCTGGTGTGTGCAGTGCCTTTCCTCCTCCCTTGCAGGATGGCTTTCTTGCCTCTTTTCTGGCTCCGTCCTGCTGCTTCAGTTGATAAGCAAAGAGCAATAGAGGCATGAGACTGAAACAGGAAACTCCTCAGTTCAGCTCCTTTTCAGATCCCGTCCACTCCTCTCAGGGCTATTATTGTCCATAAATAGCTTGCTGCTCCTGCTGTATTTCCTCTGGGCTTCCAGAAGCAAAGCCATGCAATGGTATAATGAATTCAGCAAACCTCTGGCTTTCACTGTTGCTGTCAGCCCCATCCCACGCCTGTCTTCTCCTCTTGTCTCCAGCAGAACATCTCCTCGGAAGCCCAGCATAATGCCACCGTGGCCATCCTGCCTGTGGTGGCCACCAATGCCACCTGCTCAGTGCGTGTGGCTGCCGTCACCAAGGGAGGCGTGGGGCCCTTCAGCAGCCCGGTGGAGGTCTTTGTTCCTGCCAGTGGTAAGGAGATTCCTGTCTCTGTGGGTGGGAGATGCTGTGGAAGCACACAGTGTATGTTTTCCTTGACTGGTGGTTTGCACAGATCTGGTCAGAGTTCCCTGCTGCCATCACATTCTGTCAGTGTCAGATGCTATCTCCATTGTCCAGGCTACCTCATAGAATCATTAAGGTTGGAAAAGACCTCTAAGATCATCTAGGCCATCCACCAAGCCACCCCCACTGTGCCCATTATCCTACAGTGCCACAACCCCATAGTTCTTGAACACCTCCAGGGATGGTGACCCCACCGCTCCCTGGGCAGCTGTGCCACTGCCTCACCACTCTTTGGGAGAAGGCGTTGCTCCCAGCAGCCAACCCGAACCTCCCCTGGCACAACGGGAGCCCATCCCCTCTCGCCCTACGGCCGTTCCCTGGGAGCAGAGGCCGACCCCAGCTCACACAGCCTCCTTTCAGCTCGTTGCACAGAGCTGTGAGGTCCCCCCTGAGCCTCCTCTTCACCGGACTGAATAGGGGTTGGTTTCTAAGCCACTGAGATATCCTCCTCTGCTCTCCATGGGCTGACTCTCTTTCACCGGCTCTGCTAACACGGTGTTTCCTTAGGGTTAATAACCTCAGCTCCCTCTTCAACATCAGCATCTGGGAACACGGACTCCTTTATAGTAGCACTGGGCTTCGTCTGTGGTACGGTTGCTGTTGGGCTGATCCTCTGCTTGTCCGTGGTTATCCAGAAAAGATGCATGGAAACAAAGTATGGGTAAGCCAAAGGGAGAGCAGCTGATGGTGGTGCTCTGAGCTGGGCAGGTGGCAGGCACGGGGGCAAGGATGGGCAGGGGAGCTTTGCCTGCTCTGCATCCAGGGAGAAGGCTTCTGCCTCTTTCAGCATTGTCATTTCCCATTTTTATGCCAGTGAGAGGCACAGGGGAACTAAGTGTGATTTTACCACAGCAACAGTACTTCCACTTCCTTTCTTAGCTCAGCGGTGCACCTTTTACTTAATTATTCCTATTTTTAAAGGGAAGTAAACTTGGGCAACTCAGTATGGGAGGTGACCTTGGCATTTTGACACAGTGGAGAGAGAACAAAGATGTATGATATCCTGTGGCCTGGAGAAACCCCTCCTGCCTCGTCACGCACCAAACCTGTCTTGATCCAATGGCTGAGTGCAGCATCAGTGTCGGCAGGGCAGAGACCACTGGACCACACTTAGTGACGTTTTTAGTAGCATGGACAAAGGGCTGTTATCTACTACAGTAAGCCAGCACTGCTCACTCACCCTTGTGACTTTCTGAGTGGCATTTAACTGCCCTGGCCTATTATTTGTGCTAAATAATTGTGGCGTTAACAGCTTTTCTTCCAAACGGTATCATTGGATGCCCACTGCCAAATGGAAAAATGATATAATCCACTCCTTTGGAAATGCATTACTTCAGTAAGGGAGTTTATTGAGCTGGTAGTGAATGACGTCTGCTTTGGTCTCCCATGGCATCACCTCAATCCCAGTCTGAAAAATGGTTGTCTGTAAGAATCCCTAACTGATGTAACATTATGGGGATCTCCCTGTCCTTGCAGCTTTTGTTTCTCTGAGCTGGGCCTCTGCACAGACCTGCTCCACAGGGGCAGCACAGCATCTCCCAGCAGCATGCCCACCATTGCTTTGGGGCTGCGGTGTACACCTCCCGTGGCTTCTTTTTGCCTAAAGGATTGTGGTGACTAAAGGAGCAACGTGCAACTGTGGAGCATCGATATGCTCAAGCTGCACATGGTGCAGAGAAGGTCACTGTAGGAAGTGGTAGATGTGGGTAGTATTGCTACCAGCCCAGACTGCTGTGAGACTAGGAAATGAGTATCCCATTTCCTCCTCAGAATACCTCTGTGACTCACTCCTTTGTAGATCAGCCTTGTTTATCAAGTAGATGTTTTGATCGGACGTTGTAGGCAATGGCAATGATCCAGTGAGAGGGAAATGAAAAGGATCAGAGCAAACGTGCATTTCCTCCTTTGCTGCTGATCTCATGGGTAGCTCTGTGGTCACCCGTGCCTGCAGCTGTAGTTCTCTGAGCAGAGGGAAAACAGCTGAAGTGGCCTCGCACACTTTCTATCCAACCAGGAATGCCTTCAGCAGAAATGATTCAGAGCTGGTGGTAAACTACACAGCCAAGAAGTCCTACTGCCGGAGAGCCATCGAACTGACATGTGAGTGTTCTTTTCATCCCTCTGCAATGAGGTGACAGGATAGCAACAGGGCAAGCCATGGCACCCGATTCTTCTAGTTCTTCACATGTCTGCCAAGCTGGGCTTCCTCACCTGGTTGCCTGTGAAATTCTAAGGCTCTGTCTCCAGCTGGATGGCCCATGAGCACTAAGGGAAGCTCAGCTGCTACAAAGCTATGAAACCTTGCTCCTCGGTCAGCTCTCTCTGTACCATGCCACACCCTGATGCTGTAAATGGTAGGCCTGCAACTGAAGTCTTCTGAGTCTGAACTCCTCTTCCCCTCCCTTGCAGTGGGTAGCCTGGGCATCAGCAGCGAGCTTCAGCAGAAGCTGCAGGATGTCGTCATTGACAGAAATGCCCTCAGCCTGGGGAAAGTCCTGGGAGAAGGTGAGTGATGGGGCTGCAGGGGCTGGGGGTGGGTATGTGGCTGGACTGATGGAGCAGGGACTGCTGCTGATGTTCACATCACCACCTGGCCCCTGGATGGCAGAGCATCAGACTGGGAATTTGGACCCCTAAATTCATGTCTTTGTCCTGCCACGAGGACGCAAGCATCCCCCTCTGCCTTTTGGAGACAAGGGCTCTGTCTTAGAGCATTTCAGATCTTTGAAAATACAGCGATGACTCAACGGGCAGCATGTAGAGATGTGGGTAAAGTGGTTGCTTCTCTCCCATGGCGCAGGGGAGTTCGGGTCAGTGATGGAGGGGCGTCTCAGCCAGCCAGAAGGCACCCCACAGAAGGTGGCTGTGAAGACCATGAAGTGTAAGTAACCCTGGCCTTGCAGAACCTGCCGCTGTTGGGCACAGCAGGTACTGGTGCTCCTGCCACCCCTCTCTGGGGCTCTCTCTGTATCCTGGAACTGTTCTGTAGGGATGCTGGTCTCTGCCACTGCTCCTGGTCCTAGCCAGAGAGACACAGCTGTGGTAGGAGATCTGCCGAGCAGATACTGGGCAGTAGAAGGGAAAGCATGGTGGATATGGGGAAAGGTGTGTGGGTTGTCTTGTGCCCTTTTCCAAATGGTCACCAAAGCCCTGCTGGGAAGGGCACTCCTCTTACAGCCTGTTTTGTCTTGAGAGTGACAGGACTTGTCTCCGTCCAGATTAGAGACCCCAGGCTTTTTGGAGATGCTCATATCTAATCCTTCTTTGTGCTGTGGCCTCTGTCCACCCTGACCCATTCCTTACTGCATGAGTGGGGTGGGGCTGTTCCCTGTTTCCATGTGCTGCATAACCCAATGGTTATGGTTATATGCAAACCTCTGGTGTGATGTCTCTGTCATATTGGTGGTCCCTTACCCTTTTCCCACACAGGAACTCTGCTGTAAAGGGATGTGGCAGCAGTGATTAAAGTGTTAAAGCTCTCAAGATCTTACATTTCCTGTTTTTCCTTTGTTTCCCAGTGGATAACTTCTCCCATAGAGAGATAGAAGAGTTCCTCAGTGAAGCAGCGTGCATGAAGGACTTTGACCACCCCAATGTCATCAAGCTCCTAGGTATGGGTCCCCAGGTTGGGCTGGAAGTGGGACCATACGCAAGTCCCACGTGTGAGCTGTGTCTGTGTGTTCCAGGCGTGTGCATCGAGCTGAGCTCTCAGCAGATCCCCAGGCCCATGGTGGTTCTCCCCTTCATGAAATACGGTGACCTGCACAGCTTCCTGCTTCGCTCCCGGCTGGAGATGGCCCCCCAGGTAACAAAGACAGGTAGCAAAGGGTTCCATGCCTGCAAAGAGCAAGGGGTGACTGTACCTCTGTTAGAGACACTGGGCAAAACCTGCCTTTGGTTTCGGGGAACTGCAGGAGGACTTGGTTGTAGTCCTGCTGCCTGCTTTGTTGGGTGCTGGCATCCACAAGCCTGTGGGATTTGTGCCTTCCTGCTCCACACCACAACCCAGGGTCCTTTCCTGCAGAGCTACTTTCTAGCACATAATATGTGATGTTAAGAGAGCCAATGGGAACAGCAACAAGGAAACAATATCTAGTTGAAGGCTGCATTCAGGAGTTGTGAAAGGAGGAAGCAGAGGTGCAAAGGGTAGAGGTGAGAGGTCTGGTTTGCCAGGATGGGCTGTTCTGGCCTGTATTACAGCCTGGCAGACAGCGCTTGTTTTTGTTTCTGAAACAGCTGTCCCAGCATCTGCAGCTCCTGCAGGTTTCTGATTCAATAAATCTCATGGTCTGAGGCTGTCACCCTTGGTGGCCACTGCTGTGGGCTCCCTGAGACTAACAGAATGGCTGTCAGGCAGCTGGCCTGAGCAGGGTCCGGTCAGACCAAACGTGCTTCCCAAAGTACTCAGATCCTCTGACCCACGTCCTCCCTCCTCAGTTTGTGCCCCTGCAGACTCTGCTGAAGTTCATGGTGGATATTGCCCTGGGGATGGAGTACTTGAGCAGTCGGCAGTTTCTTCACAGGGATTTGGCGGCTCGGAACTGCATGTGAGTTTGCTTTCCTTCTGTTTTGACCCGGCAAGGTGAAAAGTAGTGGAAGTCCCATGGCTTTATAGTGCTAGGAATGAGCATACGGAGTGGGTTTCCTTAAGTGAAGCCTCCCTTGGAGTCTCCTGGAAAGGCATAGCAAGGACACCAATCTCAGGACTAGAGTCCAGAATTTGGCACGTCAAGCTTTTTTTTCCTATCATTTCTTGAGCTGTAGAAAGAAGAGGCAGTCATACACAGTGTTTCAAGGGCCAGCCTGATGAAGGCACGATCACCAGTCACTATGCATCTGTCAGGAAAGCAGACCTGCCTCCCCGGGGCTCTCTGACCCTGTTTGTACCTGACAGGTTACGGGATGACATGACGGTGTGCGTGGCAGACTTTGGGCTGTCCAAGAAGATCTACAGCGGCGATTACTACCGTCAGGGCCGAATAGCAAAAATGCCAGTGAAGTGGATTGCAATAGAGTCCCTGGCTGACCGTGTCTACACCACCAAGAGTGATGTGGTAGGTACACATGGCTGGGCAGCCAGGAAGCAGGAGCCAAGAGCAAGAAAGTGATCTCTGAGTCAAATCCTCTGCAGCTGTGGCACTTTGTAGTGGTTGTTCTTGTACCTTGCAAGTGCAAAAGCCAGTCGGTAACAGGCCATGCTGACCTTTTGTTGCCTGCCCAGCATCCTGGGATAAGTTTATTGAGTGGGCTGCTTGCCTGTCGTATGGCATTTCTTATCATTTCCAATTTTGGGGAAGGCGGGACTGAAGATACAACTATTAGCATTGTGCGAGAGCCAAGTGGATGCTAGGAAGTGACCTTTCCCCATGAAAAGACTCATTCATTCCTCCTGGAAATGTCCTTGCAGCACGCTTTCCCTTTGTTATCACAGTGGGCATTTGGCGTTACCATGTGGGAGATAGCCACCAGAGGGATGACTCCGTACCCAGGGGTGCAGAACCACGAAATTTATGAGTATCTATTCCACGGGCAGCGGCTCAAAAAGCCTGAGAACTGCTTGGATGAACTGTGAGTATTACTCCGCTATGCCCAGGCTGCAAAAAACCTCCCATGTCCCCTCTCCAACTGTCCCCAGACACTGAATTCAAATAAAAATGTCCAAGACAGAACCTTTTCTCCTTGTAGGGTTTGACAGGCAGGGAGCTCGCAGGAACACACAGATTAGCTCTGAGAAGACAGCTGGCCAGAGTAGTGGTATGGGTCAAATTTTAAGTGAGTGTGTCTCATAACAAAAAAAGAAAAGAAAAGAAAAAAAAAGCTCAAAATCTTTAATGTTCTGTTAATCTCCTGAGTTTTAATACGAGCCAGATCCCATAGCAGAGCATGAGCCAGGGATGGAAAAGATGGAAAAGCATCTTCTTACCTCCAAGCAAGGAGTCACACAGAAATCTCCAAAAATATCCCCAAAGAAAGCAGTGTGTTGGTGGGGTTCACACCGAAGGCTGATGATGGGCTGTCTGCAGCAGGTGGCGTGGGGTGGGTGAGAAGTGCCAGAGGCCACCTTGCTGGGTGCTGCAGAGGTGGCAGCAGTGCCCTCTGCAGTTTGTGGTGAAGCAGTCAAAGTTTTTGTGTTGTTATTTCAATTTTAAGACTGTTTTGTCCTAAAGGTCTTGCCTAGGGGTGCTGTGCTCCTTTCTCAACAAAACAGCTGAAGAGGGGAGTGGGTTTTGCTTTGTTTTAATGCGAAGTGACTCGGGACTCAGCCAGTTTCCAAGCAGGGAATCAGACCACGTACATCTCGAAGCCCAACACTCAGCAACATCCTCCACGACAGCTGCATTTCCTCTCCTCATTCCCAGGTACGATATCATGTCCTCCTGCTGGAGGGCTGAACCTGCTGACCGACCGACGTTCTCACAGCTGAAAGTTCATCTGGAGAAGCTTTTGGAAAGCCTTCCTGCCCTGAGGGGGTCCGGGGACATCATCTACGTCAATACCAGCCTGCCAGAGGAGAGCCCCGACTCCACCCAGGATTCGGGCTTCCCCCAAGCGGACTCTGACTTTGACACCGGGGACACTGCTGAGCCCTGCTGCTCCCACACGAAGGCAGCCCTGGTGGCAGTGGATATCCACGATGGGGGCTCGAGGTACGTCCTTGAGAGTGAGGGCAGCCCCACGGAGGAGGCTTACGTCCCACTGCTGCCCCACGAGGGCTCAGCATGGACCGAGGCCAGCACCTTGCCTGTTGGCAGCTCGCTTGCAGCTCAGCTGCCCTGTGCTGATGGCTGCCTGGAGGACTCTGAAGTGCTGCTGTGAATGGAGCCTGCGCAAAGCAGGGTGTGCATCGGGACAGAGAGATTTTATTTTAATAAACAGTCTGATTTCTTCTTGCATTATTTTCATACGGGAGTCTGGCCCTTCCTGGTGGAGACCACAGGGTGGTTAAATGCTGTAAGGATGTTTGATGTACTGGGAGGCTTTGGGTCCTGGCTCACAGCACAGCCCGTGTCCCCCTGAGGGTAACAGCTATGGCAGGAGTGGACAGTGAGGAGATCTGGGGTAAACGGTGCTGCTCACATGGGGTTGCCTTCCTGCAGCCCAGGCCGTTCTGGCACCAGAAAAGGTGGGGTTTCTTTTTTTATTTTTTTACCTTTTTCAGCATTTTCAGTCACTTTTTCAATGAGCAGTACTGTGGATGGTCAGGGCACACAGCCCTCTGGGGGCATTTCATACAGCAATACATCCCTGCTGAAAACCACCAAGCGGAACCCAAATGACAGCACCAGGACCTTTGAAATCTATCCAAACGGTGGGTTTTGGTTTGTCCCCAGTGCATCTCCACACACTGATCATCCCGGCCCACCTGCGTGCAGAGAAATGCATTGCTCCTGCTGATGGCATTATGGGAGGCTGGATAGGGGAGGCCCAGGAGCGATGGAGCCACCCTTGGCCTATCTGAGAGCTGCTCTGGGGCTTGCATTCCTTCTCTGTTTTGAGGGGATTTCTGCTCTTTCCATCTCACAGGCTGATTTAGAGCACCCCACTGCAGGCTGGGAAGACGTCCCTCCAAAACTCTGCCCTAGGAGCCCTCCCCAGCCCTGCCAGTACCCAGACTCAGCTCTCATTACTGCGCCGTGCCCAGCAGATGGTGCAGGGACCCCACATACTGCACAGTGTTCATTGCACCCCACAGTGTGTGGCTGTGGGAAGGGGACACGGGCTCGGGGAAGAAGCTGCACATGCTCCAGGAGTGGCATTTTTGCAACCCACAAACATCTGCTCTGCATGGGAATCCTATGGGCTGCTAACGTGGGCTTCGTTGATGGCGGGGTGCGGCGGTGGAGGTTGGCTGAAACCCAGGTAGCTAAAGAGATAAGGGGAAATAAGGTGTAATAGGTGACAGAGTGATGACCCAAAGACAACCCCCCCTTATAGGGCAGGCCTTGAGGTGGCTGCAGGCAGAAGGGCTCCACGCAGCCGGCCCTCCAGACAGCAATTGGGATGACGGTAACCACAGCCGGGGCTCAGGGAGGAGGCTGGCTGCCCCACGCGAGCCCCGAGCTCTGCTCCCCAGGGCGAGCTCCGTCATCCGCTGCCCTCGTCCTGCTTCACCGAGTGCGAGCGGCGCCCGGCATCCGCCGTGCCGTTCGCCAGGGCTCGGCTTCCCCGGCCGCGGTGCGCAGGGCGGCGTGGGAGGGATAACTCATCCCAGCCAGGAGGCAGAGGTGCCGGGCGGAGGGAGCTCACCGCCTTCCTCCCGCCAAGAGCCCTGTTCGACCGCGGGACCATGGCTTCGGGGCTCCGCCGCAGCCTCCCTCTGCTGCTGCCGCTGCTGCTGCTGTGCCCGGCGGCACGGCTGGCCACGCCGGCGGCCCAGGTGAGCTCGTCCCCGTCCTCGCGTGGGTCTGGGCTATCCGCATCTGCGCCCTTTCGTCCCTCTGCCTCCCCAGGGCTGGACGCGGCGGGGTCTCGGGGATGCCTCCTGCAAGATCTCACCGCTTTCCCTTCTCCCCAAAGCAGGAGGCTTAGAGCATGCTAAACGCAACCCTCCCGCCCCCCGACTCTTCGAATCCCCCCCTCGCAGTTCGATGCAATTTGCGTTCCCCGCCCCAGCAGGTGAGCCAAGCGGGGACCGCACGTCCCGCTGCAGCTCCGCTCCCTACTCCGGCACCCGAGGCTGTGGGAGGGAGGTGTGAGCACGGAGGCTGTTAGTGCAAAGCAAAGCTTCGGTATTGGTTTTGTGTTGCTGTTTATTTGTTTGTTTTTAAATTTCCCCGCACCTGAAATCACGACCAGGAGTACGCCCGGAGCAAAAAGCACCAATGTTTCTATGGGAGAGTGGGGGTTTGTTACGGCTCAGCACCCCGCAGGGAGCTCTGCTGGCTCCTGAAGTTAAAATCAGACCTAACAAAGAGCTGTTTATTGAAGTGCGCGGGATGCCAGGCATCTATTTGCTTTTTCCTCCCTCTTCCTGCGCTGTGCACCCCAGAGCTGCCGGCAGGGCTCAGCTCATCCCCGGCAACCCTGAAACAGCCACGAGCAGCGGCGGGGGATGATGCTGAGTGCCTCGAGCACGCTGTTTGGGGCAGGCTTTTCTTTTTTTCCTTTGCAAACCCTCGGTAGGTTTTTGCAAAGCGGATCAACCTCCGCGCTGCAGCTCTGTTTGCTCCGTCCCAGCCTTGGACCCGTCTCCTTTTCCCATCACATCGGGGCACAACATAGGGTTGTGCACTCCCAATAGGGGTTGTTCATCCCCTGCTCCACGTGCTCTGCAAATCTCCAGGCACAAAATTGACTCTGCTGTGCTCAGCTCTCGCTCTTTCCCTTCGGTTTTCAGTTAATTCCTCAGGAAACCTATAATAAAGATGCCCGTCGCCTGCATGAGTCAGTCCCTTGGTAACCATTAGCTTGCAGGCAGAAGTCCCACAAGTGTTTCTGGCCCCAGAAGAACTCACAAGACATCTGTTTTCCTATTATTTTGTAACATGGAAGTGGGACACGGCTCTAGATCCAGCAGGACGAGCTGTGGCATCTCTCCCGGGACTAACAAAGCTATCAGAGCGATGCGTTGCCATGTTAGGATGTAGGTGGCCGTGCCACAGCTAGGGATTTCCCACACGATGTCTGAATTCAGAACCCCCGCGTTTGGCCAACGGGGGCAAATGATGGGACCTGGAGGAGGCAGGCGGGTGCTGGGGCTGTGGGTGCTGAATGCTTGCTGTGCCCGCAGGGCTGCCCAGGCAGGCAGCAGCTCCTGGCAGCTGTGCGGCAGATGCAGCAGCTGCTAAAGGGGCAGGAGACGCGCTTCGCAGAGGGCCTGCGCCTGATGAAGAGCCGCCTCAGCACGCTGCATGCAGCCCTGGCCAAGGCGGCCCCCGAGCCCACGCCTGGTGAGTGCCAGGGAGTCATGGGGGCTTTGGGATGATGGGGTGAGCAGTGGGCTCGAGGGTCTTTGGTCTTTTGGGGCTGGATGCTACCGATGAACCACTGTGGCTCTGCCCGCTGACCCCATCCCACTGCTCTTGGAATTTGGTAGAATCATGAAGGTTGGAAGAGAACACTGAGATCATTCAGTGCAACCCCAGCCCACCCCACCGTGCCCACTGCCACATCCTTCGGAGCCACATCCCCGCAGTTCTGGGACACCTCCAGGTGACCCCACCACTCCCTGGGCAGCTGTGCCACTGCCTCACCGCTCTCTGGGAGGAGGAATTTTCCCAACAGCCAACCCGAACCTCCCCAACTGCAATTTAAGGCAGTTAGCTCTCATCCTACAGCCTCCTTTCAGCTCGTTGCACAGAGCTGTGAGGTCTCCCCTGAGCCTCCTCTTCTCCAGACCAAACAGCCCCGCTTCCCTCAGCCGCCCCCATCACACCGGTGCTCCAGACCCCTCTCAGCTCCGCTGCCCATCTCTGGACACACTGCAGGCCCTCGGTGTCTTTCCTGCAGCGAGGGCCCAGCACTGAGCGCAGCACTCGAGGCACAGCCTCACCGGCGCAGTGCGGAGGGATGCCCACCTCCTGCTGCTGACACACGCCGGGGTGCCGTCGGCCTTCTTGGCCACCTGGGCACACCGCTGGCTCACATTCCGCCGCTGTCGGCTAACGGCCCTGCAGCCTTTACCTCACCAACCTTACCTCACCAGCCACTGCCCTGAGGCTGCAGCGCTGTGTGGGGCTGCTGTGGCCAAAGCGCAGCACCCGGCCCTTGGGCTTGGTGAGGCTCATCCCATTGGGCTCAGCCCATCAATCCAGGCTGTCCGGATCCCTCTGTAATGCCTTCTGTTCTCAGGCAGATCAACACTTCCCCCCAACTTGGTCTATTGCAGTGTCCTGCCCAGCCCCACAGGCCCCTGCTGGCGGGCGAATGTTTGGCACCAAGTACCTGGTGGAGCACGAGGTGCACTTTGCCTGTGAGCCTGGCTTCGAGCTGCAGGGTTCCAGCACACGGATATGCCAGGCCGATGGCAGCTGGAGCGGACAGGAGCCGCGCTGCACAGGTACCACTTCCCTTCCTGAAGGGCTGGATGTGGCTACAGCTGTGGGAGCATTTCCTGGGGTCCAGGTCTGGCTGCAAGTACAGACGCAACCTGGGCTTATTGGAACAAGAGGGATTCTCATGGTCCAAGTTTGGTGAAATATCAGGTTATCATGCTGTTTCAAAATACATCAGACAAAACCTGGCTTTTTGCAGAGCTCAGCAGATGCTCCAGCAGCCCCTGCCAGAATGGCGGCACCTGCGTGGAGGGACCAGGCCAGCACCGCTGCCTCTGCCCACCGCCATGGAGCGGGGCCGCCTGCCAGCACCGCACGCAGACAGGTGGGTGACACAGGGTGCTCGGGTTGGGTGCGTGCTGTGTCCTGGCCTCACCTTGCCCCTGCTGCCCTGCAGAGCCCCCAGCATGGAGCGCAACAGCCGATCCTGCCTTCAGCCGCAAGCCCCGCTGTGCCCAGGTGGAGCACGCCCAGCAGTGCCGCTGCGAGCCTGGCTTCCACATGAGCGGCACAGCCGCCGCCAGCCTCTGCCAGGGTAAGGGCTTAAGGGGCTGCAGGGTGAGGAGTAAGGGGCCGTGGTTGTGCAGCTCTGCTTGTTTCCCTGCAGATGTGGACGAGTGTGAGCTGTACCAGGCAGAAGGGGCCCCACGGCTGTGTGCCCATGCCTGCGTCAACCTGCCCGGCTCCTACCGCTGCGCCTGTCCCAGTGGGTACAGCCTGCTGGGCGACGGCAAGAGCTGTGAAGGTGAGGCAGCACGGACAGCTTTCCCACTTGGTCCAACCTTGCACAATTGCCCCCAAAGTAGTTCATCAAATCTTATGTTTCCCCATTTTCAATGTGATTTCTGCTGCTATACTGTGTTTTCATAACATCTTGGTAACACTCCCAACACATATCCGCAATAAAAGCCCTTGGTCTTACTGCTAGGTAAGCCGCCCTTACCTTACTTGGTGTGCTGACGCATTCAGCAAGCTTAGCAGAAAGTTAGGAAAACAAGCCCACCCCGCTGCCCTAACTCCTGCTGGCCCTGTGCAGTAACAGTAGGAAAAGAGTAGGAGTTGATGGAAAGTGAGATTTGGGGGTGAACTTAGTGAGTATTTCCATCAGACCTGGGTTCGCAGCCTTACCCTGAAAGAGGTCAGTCAGGATGCAAGTGGCAGGGTGCGAAGCTTCCACGCTTTCCTTATTCCTATCGAAGATTTGCTCCATTTCACCTGGTTTCTGCCAAAGTGCACCTGGAAATAAGGGTTTCCAGGTCTCTGTTGCCTGCCTGTTTTGCAGACATCGATGAGTGCGCTCTGTCGCGGGACAACTGCACGCGGGGCACGACATGCATCAACACAGGCGGGGGCTTCCAGTGCGTCAGCCCCGAGTGTCCCCAGCCCGGCGGCAACATCACCTACGTGAAAACATCACCCTTGTGAGTGTGGCATGTGAGACCCGGCCCTGCTCTGTGCACAGAGCATCCCAACCCCCCAAACCCTCCTTGCACGGAGGAGGACCACTGGGGGACCCCCCTGAACTTCCTCCTCCATTCCCTTTGCAGCCAGTGCGAGCGCAACCCCTGCCCGATGGATAGCAGATCGTGCCACCAGGCGCCCAAAACCATCTCCTTCCACTATCTGCCCCTGCCCTCCAACCTGCTGACCCCAACCCCGCTCTTCCGCATGGCCACGGCGGCGGCACCCGGTCGGCCGGGGCCCGACAGTCTCCGCTTCGGCATCGTGGGAGGCAACAACCGGGGCCACTTTGTGATGCAGCGCTCGGACCGGCAGACCGGGGAGCTCATCCTGGTGCAGAGCCTGAAGGGCCCCCAGACCATCCAGGTGGATGTGGACATGTCCGAGTACCTGGACCGCACCTTTCAGGCCAAGCATCTCTCCAAAATCACACTCTTCGTCTCTGCCTATGAGTTCTAGGGCAGACCAGGGGGTGGCTGCAGGGTTTGGATGTTCTCATGTGCGTAGCGGCTATGGTCCCTTTTCAGATGGAAGCACTACAGGTGCCAGCGAGCACTGAAAGCAGCTGTCCCCCCTCTGCATTGAGGTGATTTTGTCTGAGTCTCCAGGTGCTTTTTACACCCACCTCCATGGAAAAAGCAGCATGTGATGTGCGACAAACTGCATGCAGGTTATCTGTTTGCAGAGTGCAGGAGCAGGGCATTATTTTTGCTCACAGCTCCAGGAGGACATCCTATAACCTCTGCACCTACGCAGTGCAAACAAGCAGGTAGAAACCAAGGTGCTTACTTCCTTTTTGATTCCTTTTTTGTAGGAAAGAAGCTAAGCCAGTGCTGTCAGCCCTTCTCTGCACTGGGCTGGGCTTGCTTCCCTCTGAACACCAAGAGCCCCAGCTGGGATTTGCTGAGTGGAGCTCAAGCTCTTGGTGCTGCTTGGGGTGGTGGCAGCTGTGCCCTGCAAGCCCTGAGGCTGTGTGGCACAACACATTGCACCGCTCCGAGCTTATGGAGGAGTTCTTCCCAGCCTCAGCTCCCAGCCCACACCTGAAGCAGAAAGTTTGGGGTGGGACTGTCCAAAAGTGAGGTTGTTGCTTGGGTTGGGGTCAGCCATCCTGATGTCCCCAGAGATGCAGGAAGGACTCGGTGCCATCCTACATGATGAACTGGAGATGAGGGATGGTTGGAAGGCTGTCCCATGCCTTAATCCTCTTGGATGGGGTCGTGCACCTGCATCCACCCATGACCTGGCATGGACGTGCCATGGGTATTGCTTCAGCTGAGCATGGTGCTTGTCTTGCGAGAGCTCAGGGTGTGAATATCTCATTTTTTAACATCCCTTGTCCTCTTGCAGGAATAGCTGTGGGGTCGGCTCCTGCCATGGTACTGCAACACGTGCCCAGGGCTGGCACTACTGTGGTGCTCACCTCTGCTTGTGCATGTAAACCACAAAAACATTATGCATGTTTCTTTCTCATTTAGTACAATTAAAGGATGATATAGCCTCTGAGTAGGTGCAGAGCAGAATGAAGTGTCCGCAGCACGTGTAGGGTGTGTTCACCCACAGCCAACTGGGGATGGGTTCTGGGTTTATAGGACTATAACGTGTCCTTGTTGTTTCTGTTCTCCTGCATTATGCTGCTGGGGAGGGCGGGGGGAGGAGAGGAAGGAAGTGTGGGGATGTGCCAATGAAGACAGGCACAGGGAGCTGCTGGGAAGCTGGGGAGCTGCGTGGTCAAAGTACCTCAAGTTTGAGGTGGAAAAGCTTTAGGGCCATGCAGGAGGAAAGAAAACACAGCAGAGCAGGGCTTTGCAGTGACACCTGGTAGCCCTTCAAAACGCAGCTTTCTTTTCTTGGGAACTTAGCCCAGATTTAAAGAAATCTTGCTCCTAGGATAAAGAAGTCCATATGCCAAGGGGAAAGGGATTGAAAAGTACAAGTGAAGAAACTGGTTGGAAGCAAACTGTACTCCTTGGGTTTTGCAAAGAGCATTATGTGTGGAGACCTGGTCTCTTCCTTCCCCTCTCCTTGTTTTTCCAACACAAGGCACCTGCACTGCCTCATGTCCCAAGTGAACCAGGGGGAACTGAATCGTGCCTTGAAAAGGGACCGGCAGATTCAGACTGGCGCAGTCTGGGGGCTGAAGGGAACACCAACCACCTGCTGGATTTCTACACATGTTTTTTCCCAGTATGGCAGAGCCCGAGTCCTGCCCACAGTCAGGCGGGATGGAGGAAATGCACCTCGGTTGGGAAGCAGGAGAGGATGACTTTCTGAATAGTTTCCATCTGATGCTTTAGCTGGCTGATGAGGCTGGGGATGGGTGTTTGGACCTTTGCGTTGGAGGCTTTCATTGCAGAGTAATCCTTCACTGACAGCATTTTCCCAGTTCCCAAGGCCAGGGTGAACAGGTTTCCTCTTTCAAGATGCACTGAGACACAGGGGACTGGCACAGGGACATGTAGGAGCATCTCTGATCTGCTTGAAAAGTGGTGCCCATCCTCCCAAGTTTTTCTTGGCCCCCAAGGGCCCAAGGATCGGAGCTGGGAAGCTTTTATGTCTCACAGCCTCAGCTGGATGCAGATCTCTCTTTCAGCCAAAGAAAAGTTTCAGGTTGGCTCTGCTGTGCCTGGACTGGGCTGGAAACCTCTGGCCAGCATTTGAGCTGACTAAAGGAGATTTTTCCCTCTCCCAGAGCAGCAACTGCAACATCTTGCAGCCTGGAATGTGCAGTGTGAAGCTCTTCTGGCCCTGGTAAATACAACTTCTCCTTGGGATAATAATATTTTAGAGCCCAAGAAATAGCTAGGTTTGCCTCTGCTCCCCTGCTGGCACTGAAGGCAAGCAGTCCACGTGCAGCTGGCTCCAGATTTGCTCTGCATGCTCTGGGAGAGCCCCAAAGCCACTGTTCCACCCCTTGAAGGGCTGATGAGAGCCCTCTCCTGCTCAGGAAGGACAGTAATCCCCAAATCTAAATGTATAGAGAGATTGCTGGAATATTTACTAGACCAAATATGTTTATAGAAGAAAAGAGGAACCCAAATGATTTCTTCCCCCCCTCCCCCCTCCCCAGAAACAAAACACCAAGACTTAACCTATGGCCCTGGACCTCTTGAATGTTTTACCCAGTGACCTGTACCAATCTCTTTCCCCTTTTAGGGAAGGAATGATAGCAGCAATAAATGGAGGAGGATCCTTTTCACAGTGCTGTCTCAGAGAGGATCCTCTCCAGGTTTCCTTACAAAGCTCCCTAGAGTTGCTCTTTCTCCTCTTGGCCTCCCAATTCAGAAGAGAAGAATTTTGTATTTCTCAGAAAGCACAGAGTGACTTTGCATGCCTGGCTGCTTCAAATCCTGATGGGCATGCTGGGATTTCAGAGCTGGGATTTCACCTCTAAGGCTCTCTCTGGAGTCACCTCGCCATGGTTTGCACTGCACTGAGGCCTAAAGAGATGACCTGATGCTTGTAGCACTGGCCTTCCTCAGTGACCCTCCCACCTGCCTTGTAGCAGAGCCAGAAGAACAACTTGGAGCCCACACTGTCTGCCTGTGCACATCCAAGTCCATCCCAAAAGCTGCTGGATGGAGAAGGAAATAGCATCTTGATCCAACTGCTTCCCACTTGGCAGCCTGTGGAAATCCAGAGCACGTGGGGCATGCACACAACTGCAGACCATCCTGACAATCCAGCAGCAGCAGCAGGCATGGTAGGTGTATCCCAGCAAAGAGGGATCAAGTAATTTCCTCCCAGGGCACATGAGAATAGGGTGCTGGAAAGCCACTGTGGGCATCCCTCCCACTCTCCCAAGCATCTGTGTGGCCACACAGGACATCTGAATGTAAGGCTGCCCAGGAAAGGGGTCTTAAGACAAACCAATGAATGGCCTAACCTTGTAGGTGCCATCACACATGCACCAAACAGATTCTCAGCCTAACGAGAGAGATCCCCACAAGCCAGAGGTGACAATTCTCTTGCTAAACACAGAAAAGAGTATTAACACAGTTATTTTAAATGGCAGGCTGAAATCTGGGTTGTATTACAGCAGTGCCAAACCAGCACCTTCGAGAAGGACAGCCTGGTGCTCAGTGCATACATTAATGCTGCCCTGTCCCCTCCCACAGATTTATATCACGGTTTGAGTCCTCACTAGAGCAAAAGCACAAGCACACATTCCACAACACTTATTAATCCTGTTACAGGCCTTAATGAAGAGCTGAACCGTGACATTTTTATTTGTTATGGTTGCTAGGTATGTTGCTAAGCCATACACACCATACCCCAGATCCCAGTATATCTGTGATATCTGAGAGACTGTACTGGGGAATTTGTTTGTCTGATATTGCCAAATTTAGTTATACTTTGAAAATGCTGGGAGGAAAAAAAAAAAAAAGAGCCATTCACAAGCTTCTCACAGACATACCTTTTTCCTTGACAACGCAAACACACGTAAAGATATTTAAATAAACAGCTTTACCCTGCTGGTACTGAAACATTTTTCTGTTTGCTTAAAATTAATGTTGTGGGTATAACTATGCCCAAGGAGCACACACAGCCCTTATGCAAACCCCCAACAGTGAAAGAGTTGGCCCCAAAAGCAGGGAGCAGACCCAGTGCTGTATCCCCATAGAGAAACACCCCAGAAGGGGCCCAGACACCACCATATACCAGAGATCTCTCTCACTGCACAAACCCCAGAAACTCCATACACCCCCCACATACATACTATATGAAAAGCAGGGCTTTTATTCTGAATTTGAAATGGTGGTGTTTTGTGTTTTTTTTCCTATTGCCTAGGGAGATGGTGCTGGCATCCAGCACATGGAGACACTCGCATACTGAAGACACCAATTAGCCATAATAGCCCCAACCAGCAGCCCTACCCCTGCCCATGCTCCCTGGAGCTCCATTGGAGCTTGGAGATGTGCTGTGGCGGTGCTAGCTTCACCTTAGAGCTGCTTCATTTCCATGAGTGTGTGTGTTGATCTGCTTGCTTAGGCAGGGTCTAGCCTGGCACGTGGCATCAGATCAGCAGGGATCTTCAGCTCCTAGTGTCTGGGGGCATGGATGTGCAACCCCAGGGAGATGGTTCCTCAGCAGCCTTGTGCACAGCCAGGCTCCTTGACTGTGTGGAAGCCAGAGGCTGGATATGGGGAACTGCAGGGACAGAAGTTCTCCCACCCATGCTGTAAGAAGAACTACTTTCCTTGTGCTCTTGAGAGCTGGCTTCATGTGGAACAGCATTACCTGTAGCCCCATGCAGTAGCACCTTTCCTCTCTGCCTGGCAGGCAGGAGAGGGAGAATGACCCAGAAGTAAGAAGCCACCTCAGGCTTCTGGATGCCAAATAGGTAGGAGAGAGAGATTCTCTGAGCGGTGCCAAGGAGCAAAAAGCTGCAGCATGAGTCAGACTGTTGCACAAGTGGAGCTCTAGTGGGATAATGGGAATGCTTCTTCCATGGGAAATGCTTTGTTCCACAGACCACGCTTCAGCAAGCCCAGCCAGCAGTGCAGAGCAAAGCAGGCAGGCTTTATTAGCTTCGCTCTGCACTCGACTGTTTCTCGTCTGACTTGTAACGAGCCCCAGTTGTACAGCATTTTAGGCAGTTGGGCATAGGCAATGCTCAAAGACACTTTGTGTGTGTGTGTGTGTGTGTAAGGGGAAAAATGTCCTATGTTGGAGCAGAGCAAATGCAGGAGCACCCCTCCCAAATGGGGACCGATGTGGGTGTTCTCATTTTTTATTTTTGTGTTAGGATTGTTGGCACTGGAAAAAGAGAGTCATATGTCCTGAAAAGCCCTGTAAGCCAGGGAGACTAGCCTGTAAAGGAAAATAAGTTGATGTAACTTACTTGAGGTTTTTCCAGAGAGTTATGACAAAGTCCCTCAAAAGACAATGTTAAACGAAATATCATTAAAATCATTAGAGAACAACAAACACTGCTCTCTCAGGGGCTGTGAACTGCTGAGAGTCAGCAGAGCCAGGGCAGATACGAATGGCCAGCTCTCGATGTGCAGCAGCCTGGCAGGTGGGATCGTCTCCGTCTTGGTGCCAATGTTGTTGTAAATAGATACATAAAGTTAATGGAAGAAACGATGAGCAATGGAATGACAACACTTGCAGCTGATGCTATTTATTTGAGTTGGACAAGACTATCCTAAGGTTAAGGTACATGACTTAGAGATGCAGTACCACAGAAGAGGATGAAATTCACTGAAAAGGCAAAATGATACGCACAGAAAGAGGTGCTAAGAGTAACTAGAGCAGCATCAGGATGCAACCAGATGAGTCACCTCTACCAGCAAGGTAGAAAGGAGAAAGTGAAACCTGCCCCAAACAATGCCTGAGATAGTGTACAAAATGAGATGCCCCTTGCTGCAATTAAGAGTTTGGTTTGCTTTTGCTATACTATTGAGTTCGGTAGTGCTCTTCAGTATTTTCTCCAAGGCTTTATTAAGGATTTCTTCACGAGTGTTGAATGTCCTCCATTTTATTAATTGAATAGTCACTGATGTGATGATAACGAAAGTAACTGTATCTTTTCGATACAGATTTTAATCCTCCACTGGGCAAGAGTCAATTGTGTCAGTAACAATTTTATTATTAGGTTTGGTTAAGATGGGCATTTCTCTAGGCCCCAGTCCTGCTTGCTCTAAGTGCTCCTGCTTTGAGGAGGACTGCAGTGACAGCCTTTACTTGGGGAGCTTGGGAGGACAAATGGGGTTTTCATTTTGGGAAGGGAAGGGAAGGGAAGGGAGAAAAAAGCTATTTTGCAACTGTTGGTCGTGGTGATTGGAACTCCCGGACAAGCCAAATTTGTACTAAGGGACACTTGTTTTATTTTGAAGCAGAAAATGTAGAAATACCAGACCCAGTGAAGCTGATTGCCTGGAGGCTCAGCTTGCTACAAGTCAAATTAATGATCCTTCATCTCTAGCATGGGAACTGGCCACGACCTCCACACACAGGCTGTATAACATAGTTCCTACAGCCATGTAATCTATGTCATCAGGGTGGAAAGGAAGGCTGAACCAGGTACTTTCTGTCAATATTGTTTTATTGTAATCTGAGCTACCTCGTCGCTGGGAGAAATCTCACCCTCACGTGCCTGTGCCTTAGGGAGGATTTCTTTATGGATAAACTGAACATTATGTAAGCTTCCTGAGGTAAATTACCTCAGGAATTACCCATGGCCGACTTAACTGCTTACTAGCTTTGTCTTTTTTTTTTTTAATGGCAGTAGCGCTATTTTTAATGGTAACAAAGATGACTGCAAGTGAAGCATGCGTTTCTGTTGGGATGAGCATGCAGAGCTTTTATTTCAAATGCGGGATTTTATTATTATTATTTTTAATAAACGAGCAAAAAAAAAATAATCCCTCAGACAGCAGAAGCACGAGACTACCGCGAGATGAGACGCAGCGCCCCGCAGCCCGTCCCAGCTCTTTAAGAACAACCGCAGACCCCCTCAATTAGGGCCGCGCCACAGCTGCGCCGAGCCCGGCCCGGAGGCGGGAGCCCCGCGAGGGGAGAGGCGCCGCTCAGTTCTCGCGAGAGGACGAGGGGCGGAAGCCGGCCGCGAGACGCGCGGCCCGGAAGCGCCGTGACGAGCGGCGGCCGCCATGACGGGCGGCGGGGCGCGCACGTGACGCCAGCCCGCACGCGGCACGGCGGGGCCCCGCCCTCCCCCTGGCTAGCGCGCGCGCAGGGCGGGCGGCGGCGGCCGGAGGCGGGGGGGGGAGGGGGCAGAGGGGAAGGAGCCCGCCCGCTCGCCGCCACGTCACGGCCGCGTGACGAGCGGCGCGGCCCCACCAAT